>JAWDEX010000018.1:416843-433965 GCA_035221805.1 Trichilia hirta
ATATGAGGGCAAATGATTTATGATATTTGTTGGCAATTGACTGTTATTCCCAGAATCTAATAAAGCATAATGAACTCATCAAATGAATCAGTGATCAAGTCTAATTCTTTCTGTATTTGCTTCGTTGTTCATGCATTAGAGATTTGAAGAATTGGTTTGGATTATCAATTCTAGAATGTAAGTTAACTTTTATTCTCTATGTCAATAAGCTCTTAAACACTGCCATTCTTACATTTCCTTTTAGGGGCATCTTGAGACCTGCAATGAACTTGAAGAGTTTGGATGCACTGAATGATGTAATTTCTTTTAACTTAATAGAAATTAGATAGCTTTGTAATTTGTACATGAATTTTCTGTTAATACTGGTGCTTATGGCTTGGTGTGATTAGAATGCTCAGAAATGCCTTTCCAGTTGCAGAATAGAGATTATTGGTAAGGATGCTGCCCAAGATCTTCTTCCCAATATATGTGTACCTCTGAACACAGCCTTTTATATGCCTGATGCTGTGAATGTAAATCCTCGGCGCTATCTTCAGGTACGAAGAATCAACTGAGTGATATTTGTGGCTGGGAATTTTATTTTACTTTTTCTAAATTTTCTTTGTTTGATGGTTTTTTGCTAGGGACTCTTCTTAGCATGCAAAGCTTTAGTAAATGAATTGTCCACCTCTGGTTTTGGAGGGAAAGAGTGTTTCCTTCACCAAAAATCTGTTTGTAATCTTCTTGAATTAGAAGGTAATCTTTTTGTTGCTTTGCTACATAAAATATTGTTGGATATAGGTTCACATTCTAGACATTCTACATTCTGTCCATTTAGTTTGTATGAAATAATCTTTATGCTCAAGTTTCAGTAGATATATTTCTGTCAAGGAAATTGATTGGTGCTTTGTGTTTAGGGGAATACGATGCAGTGATCATTTGTATTGGTGCCAAAGCAGATATGCTCCCAGAACTCTCTGGTAAGCTTCCTCTGAGGACATGCCGAGGAGTCATTGCTCACCTGAAACTGCCTGACAACATAGAGTAAGAGTTATCTTCTTATTCTTGGATTATAAATAAATGTAGGGAAATTTAATGGAGAAACAAAATAACGTGTTTCACATTCATTTGACTCCAATTTTTTTTGTTTCATTTGTGAGACTCACTATTTGGGATGCTATACTTCAGGGAAGATTACCCAGATCATAGCCCCTCCATACTGTCAGATGCATGGCTATCTGTCCTGGGTACCTGTAGTCTACTTGTGGGCTCAACAAGGGAATGGAAATCAAGAAATTCATCACCAAACGTCTCAGCAGATGAATCTTCAAAAGCCCTAGAAGAGCTTCTACCAAAAGCATTGGCTGTATATCCAGGCATAAAAGATTGGTCGTTCACTGGAGCTATGGCAGGCTTGAGGTCGATGCCGCCACTTACCCCAAACGGATCACTTCCTCTATTGGGTTGTGTTAATGATCTTTTAGGTACAACTCATAAATGTAAATACTGGTTATTTGGGGGTCTTGGTTCTAGGGGTTTGTTGTATCATGGTTGGCTTGGGAAATTGGTAGCGCAGGCTGTTCTTTCCTGTAATGAACAGATAATTCCATCTGTACTAACCTCATGGAAGAAATAAAGCAAAACATAGCTGAAGACAGATTCCTTGGAAGTTCAATAACTGCCATGTTTGCCATTGCATTGTTATCAGTAATTGATGACACCGGATAAAACTTAGTTTCATTTTGGCAAATTACAGATCCTTGTAGTTTCATTTTGGGAAATTGCGGATCATTGCCAATGACCTTTTCGTATTCAAAAGTTCTGGTACACTGGAATAATCGGTAATCCTACAAGCCACAATTTTTTATTTTTTATTTTTTTTTTCTGATTCTGATTCTGAATCGGACTCAAAAAATAGGTTTTATAGCATTTCAAACACTAGCATTGCATTCCTGCAGATTTCTATCTCGATGTCCAAACATAAATGTGGCAACAATTTGTGACTACTGTAAGCATACCAAACTGATCAGCCTGTGCATGAAATCTAATAGGACTTGCGGTTTTATCTGGATTCAGTAGTTTTTCTTTTAGCTGGAGAAATGACGTCAACTCCTCGTTTCATGTTTCCGATTAAGATGTATGAACCATCCCAACCCCATATTGCTCTGCTCTCACAAACAGAAATAATCTAGATAAGAAATCAAGCTTGAAGTGTCAATAAGTGGTTTAGAAAAATAAGAAACACAATCAAAATCCAGAAATTTTTCTGTGACAGAAAGTATCAGAACAAGCACTTCAGCCAAAAGGAATTTGTTTGCATATCTGCTTATTGTGTTTTATCATTGAAAAATCCTTGAAGTTTACCCCACTTCATACATCAACTTTGCGTTACTAATTTCAAGGCAATTCCATGTAATTTCTTGTAATTCAGAAGATAAATTTTTTGTGGAACAACATAAAAGTTAAGAAAAGATGAAACTACAGAATTTGGTGTTCTATTAACTCAAACCATCGTACATTTTCTTGTATTCTAAAACCAACATGTTGGAGATTAAACAAATACAATCTTTGGAACTCACAACATAACAGACCTCATTGCAACAGAGTTTTCGGAGGGTGAGAATTTATAATGTTAAAAATTAAAATTTTAAATAAAAATAAAAATATTAATTATTATAATTAAATCTTTATAAAATAATTTATAATATTTAAAATTAAAAGGATTGTATATGAGAGTTTTATTCTATAGAACAACAAGATTATGATAAAAGTTGCTATTCATGTAATGATAAGGGTGTTATTTGATATTTCTCTCGACAAATGACATGCTAATACCGTTAATAGCCAGGGGCATGCATTTCCCCATAATTTAAGGGGGCAATTGTCAATAACCCTAGTCTGAAAATTGGGCCACGTGGCAATTCATAAACCATTTCTTATAGGATTTTTATTTCCTTCTAGTAAAATTTTGTAAAATTTGGTTAAAAATTTGTTGTCCAATAATAATAATAATTGGAATTTAAAGTCTACTCTTTTTGTATTTACTTTGTTATTCATGCACTGTGGATTTGGAGAATTAGTTTAGATTCTGAATTCTACGACGTAAGCTTCCCTTCTATTGCAGAAATTGGTTTAAATAATCCCGCCTGAACTAACTTCATGGAAGAAAATAAAGCAATAAATCTGAAGATATATTCCTTCAAAGCTCAATAGCTGTCGTATTTACCGCTGCCTTGTCATCAGGCATTGATTTGATACAACCAGAAAAGAAAAGAAAACAAAAAAACAAAAAACAGTTTCGTTCTGAGAAAGTTAGGGACGATCCATTAGTATTAAAAAATTCCATGGAATGAACGGGTGATGCGGCAAACCATTCATTTCTTCTAAATAGGCCTGGCTAAAGCAGTTCTACATCATCTTCAACAACAGGATTACTCTCCCGCAGATTTCTGGCTTGGAATTTTTGACCGGGTGATCCTGCAAACCATAAATTTCTTCTAAAGAGGTCTCACTAAAACTGTTCGATATCATCTTCAACAACAGTATTACTCTCCCGCAGATTCCTAGCTTGATGTCCAAACGTAAACCTGACCGCCTCCTGTGGCTCCTGCAAGCATCCCAACCTGATGAGGGTGTGCGTGGAATCTGCAAGGAATTGCGGATATATCTGGGCTCTGTAAAGTCGTTATTGTTTTTCTTTGAGCCCCAGAAATGACATCGACTCCTCGTTTCATGTTGCCAACGAAGATGTATGAATCATCCCAACCCCATATTGCTCTGCCGTAACAAAAAATAAATAAGCAGATTAGAAAATCAATCATAGGTGTTATTAAGTGGTTATAAGCGATAAGAAATATACATTCAAAAATCTAAAAAAGGCTTCCTCTGACTGAAAACATCAGGACTAGCATTTCACGCTGAAGGAGGTTACCTGAATGATGATATCCATCTGCCTGTCTGATTATTGTGCTGTACCATTGAAGTATCCTCAAAGTTTACTCCACTCCAGATACCGACAGTATCATCAAAACTACACAACAAAATTGGAAATTAGTCCTTTTGCCAGCATTAAATTAACAGTAATTTTGAGAAAGTTCCACCCAAGACTCCCGAAACATATTTGCTTACTCAGAACAAATTTTAATACTAATAAAAAACATAAAAGTTAAGAAAAGATAAAGTATTGGATTTAATTCTACATTAACTCAAACTAGCATATATTTTCTTGTATTCTAAAACCAACATGCTGAAGATTAAACAAATATAAAGTTCGGTATTCACAACATAACATACCTTGTTGTTACAAGAGCACTTCCGGAGGGTGAGAAGTAAGCAGAATTCACAGATCTTTTATGCTGCACTGTCTTCAAAGGTTTGGGTTTATCTGTGGTCATACTTCTCAAATCCCAAAGGCAAGCAGTACTGTCTTTGGAACTGGTAGCCATGATGTTAGGATTTTGCAAATTAAAATCAATGGTGTTGATCCTTGTTCCGTGTAAAAGCCATCCACTTGAGGCTTTTCCAACTCTTACATCCCAAATTTTCAATCCACCTCGTCCTTCGCCTAAATATAGCGTGTTTGTGTTGTTTGGATGTTGTGAAAGAGAATATATAGAATACTCGCTAGAGTAAACCAGATCAAATACCTCCTTTTCAGTATCCATCAATCGAATGAAACCATTGTAGCAGCTGGTAAAGATCTGCATTTCACTCACAAATCATAAGACTATAGTAAATTACAGTGTATACAATGAACTTCACAAAATGAACAAAAATAGGTCAAAGGCTTATGGCTAAAAAAATAAGCATTAGGAAGTTTTGAAGCCAAAATCACCTTAGATAAACAAGATTGCTGAATTACAATTCCTGATACAGTAGCTGAATGATTGTTAAACAAATATATCCCATTGTCTTTCTCTTCGTCGCGATCCAAATTCCAAAATGCAACATTTCCACCTTTGCTTCCAGCCACAACCATTCTCACATCGGTACAAGGGAAAAACTTCAATGACATAATCCTTCCTGGCATAATTCGTGCTATATTCTCTGGCTTCAAAGTTAACAATCCATTCTCAAGAATACTTCCAAGTTCACTCTTCTCCACCTTAAACACACCCTTAATTGACCCAAAATTGCACATGTCGCATCTCTCACTCAATTTCTCATATTTGCAAGTCTTGAATCCATCAGTTTCATATTTGGTTATGCAACCTAAATTACATTTTTCAATCAAGTCCTCATCTTTACAAACCTTAACACCATCAAATTCATCTTTTTTAACAGAAACTTCCGCTTCAGGTTCCATCTCATGATCCAAAATCGCACCAAATTCTCCTTTGATCTCACTTAAATGTGGTTTCTTCGTGACACGCAAAATGGTATCAACAAGCGCAGTATAAGATTTTCTCTCGGCAAAAGCTTCTTCAAAACTAAAAGGACATATCTTATGAGCAGAAGAAGACTTCTTGTGACTAAAACATTTCTGGGCTTTCTTACCCCCATTAACAAAATTATCTCTTACGCCCCTTGAATCGGTGGTTTTATGAACATAATCAATTGACTTATCGCTCATACCATTTGAATCTGGTGGCATTCCCTGGAATCTTAGAGACCGTCTGAGCACAACTGGCTTCTCAGGCTTAGGTTTCTTCTCTGAACTCAATTTATACGATTTAATCTCCATTCTACCATCAACGAAACATAAAAACTATTAATACACACACACAAAACCAGAAAAATAAAATGAAAACAAAAAATCTTAATCTACCAGTGCATAAAATTAGAAAATAAAGATGGGTTACCCATATAATACGAAAAGAGAACTAGGTTTTGAATTTAAAACGCAGACAAACAAATAGAGAGGGAAAATATTGACCAGCTTTCGATTGTATCTTCAAAGCAGCTAGCATCTGATCATTTCGTTTGATGTTTTCAATTCGTTTTTGCTCATACTCTGTCAGATTCTCAGTCGCCATTGAAACCCAGCTTCTAGAGACAAAGCGAAGATAAAAGTATAAAGGAAGGCTGAAGGGATGATATTAGGGTATGAAGTGTTGAGTAAATGGCGGCGGGAAGTGGTATAATACGTCTGGGGGAAGTGGGCGGGAAATTGAAATGGCGGGAGTATAAGGTGGCCACGTGGCACAATATAAGCCATATATGGTAATGAATTATTTGTTTTTTCTTTTTAATTCATGGTCTGGTCTACTCACATAGTTGTAATTTTATTTTCTTTCAATGAAATTTCTTAAAATTTTTTTGAAAATATTTTATTTTTTTAGCACGAAATATTCTTTAATAATATAAGAAATAATAATAATGAAAATAACACTCATAAAATATAAATTAACACAATAAATATTCAGGGAGAAAACACAGAAATTGGAATTGAAAGATAAAGAAGAGCACAAAAAAGATATAAAATGTAAAATTATCCCCCCTTAGGCCTTAAGCGATGTAGATTCCATCCATCCATCCATCCATCAATTACAATGTTTCTCTCTTTCTAAATCAATCAAAGATAGAAACCAAACATTGAAATCTCACCCCCTTTGATAATTGATTCCTTCTCTAAACAGTAAACAATGAAATTGTAAAATAAAAAGAAAAAAAAAGGAGAAGAAAATAATTTATTCTTCATTTTATTTTTTTCTTTCAATCCCTCCTTCTCCATCTGTATTTGCCTATGCTTTTTGGTTGCATCCTTGAAAATGCTTTCCGAAAATACTTTGCACTACTTTTCTTTTTACACAGTGTAGTGCTGTTGGATAGTTTCAATATCCAGTCCTTTGAGCTTGACCACTGATTCAACATGTCCTTTAAGTGTGTGAAGTTCCCTCAACCTGCAAAATATTGTCAAAAATTTTGTTTAAGAGTGTTGGTTTTATTGCGTTTGTATGAACACGTTTGTGTGAAAATGTGTTAGTTCGAAGAACCTTGCCACTTCAGCACGCCTCTTGGCCTGCTCGGCGAGCTCATTCAGTTCCCTATAACTATTCTTTTCATTTACCATTGCTTCTGCTGTTTGGAGACCATGAGTTGTGCGTTGAGCCATTGCCCATTGTGCTTCCCTCTCTCCCTTGCCGTAGTCTTTCTTGGTTGTGAATGCAGTCTGAATTGCATAAAACAAACGATGAATGCTTCAAACATTTGCAAGGAACGTTAAAAAAACTCGGTCAAAATATTTTTTATTAGTTAAGAGACCTTGTTTTGAAGAAGATTATCCCAAGCTTTGCCACTCAGTGCATATCGGATTATGAACTTGAGAAAATCAAGAGGGATGTAAGTGATGATGCTGAAAATCCAGATAACTCCTGCCCAACCCCAGCCAATTCCTTGAATTCTTGCAAATTCCCATTTTGCATACACAGCGATAATACTGGCAAGCTTAATTGAACATGTTAAAACAAGATAAGTCAATTCATTTCAAGCAAAGCATATATTGTGCAAGAAAGCAACCAAACAAGGTTTGATAATTGATACTGACCAACTGTGCTACAAAGAATGCGGTAAAAAGCATAGCACCAGGGCGTTCAACGAATGACCAGCTCCTTGATCTTGTTACAAAGATGAGTGCTTGACTGATGATGCTGACTTGGAGATAGAGAGCTGCAGAAAGCTCATTTGGGTGTTCATAGATTGCCCTCACACCAAACAATTTCTGCAATCATTTGGATAGTTAGCTTCATCATTTGTTTTGGCAATATTATCAGTTTTGTGGCAGTTTAGGTTGATTTACTTACATTGAAGAAATTAGTATCATGAATAAGCCAGAAGAAGAGTGCAGTGATAAGAGCCATGTAAGTTCCAAGGACAATGCCAGTTGCGAAGATTTCCTTGAGCTTCCATGAATCAGGCATGGGGGATGGCTTCACTCTGTCCTTTGAAATGGTCATGATGGTTCCATCATTGAGAATGGCGATAATCAAGATCATGAATGGTGGGAAATCGAACTTCCAGATCAGAGCAACGAGTAAGAATCCAAGCACGATACGGATGGTGATGGAAACGGCATAGATTGTGTAGTTCTTCATCCTCTGGAAGATAGCTCTGCTAGTCAACACGGCGCTGACAATCACACTCAATCCCGGCTCAGTTAAAACAATGTCCGAAGCACTTCTAGCTGCGTCAGTTGCATCAGCTACTGCAATACCAATGTCTGCCCTCTTAAGAGCTGGTGCATCATTCACACCATCTCCTGTCATGCCACAAATATGCTTCCGTTGTTGAAGTTTCTTAACAATCTCATACTTGTGCTCTGCAAATATACCACAAATTATCATTAGTTATACCATTGAATGTAATATTTTTGTGTTTACTTGAGTTAAAAGGGGGATTGAATTTACCAGGGAATACTCCGGCAAATCCATCAGCCTTTTCGATAAGTTCTTCAACTGGTATGGAGGCAATGGACTCGTCCTTGCATTGACCAAGAAGAGATGACGAAGGATACATGTTTGTGCCCATTCCAAGTCTGCGACCAGTCTCTTTACCGATGGCAAGCTGATCACCAGTGATCATCTTAACATTGACACCAAGATCAAGAGCTCTCCGGATTGTCTCTGCGCTGTCGTGTCTTGGAGGATCAAAGAGAGGCAAGAGACCTACAAATTCCCATGGTTCTCCAGCACTCTCCTTGGTTTTCTCTGATACTGTCTGCAAATGGAGCAAAAACATGGAAATTCACATCAGGTACTGATAAATACTCAGAATTCATCATCAAAAGATAATATGTAGGAAGGATAATTCACCTGTTTGGAAACTCCCAAAGCACGGAGACCGCGGTCAGCAAAGTTGTCAATGATTTCATGAGCCTTCCTCTTCATTTCACCTTTGAGTTCACAAAGATCAATCATCTGGAAGTGACAAAACGACAGTGAGATTTTGCAGGTCAAATACTCACCATTTAGAAAAATTAAGGGATCATCAAAATGAATACCTGCTCTGGGGCACCCTTGCTGGATCTGTGCCAATCGCCATTGCCATCAATGTATGTAATTGCAGTTCGCTTGTCCACAGGATTAAAAGGAAGGAAATGCACTTCAGTGATTCCAGCTCTTGCCTGCCTAGCCCAGAAAAAATGTGAAACTTTTCCCTCAATTCAGCCAAACAGAATTCAGGTTGTAACATGAACAACTAATCTTTTTATACCTCCTTCGGATCTCCCAACATCCCAACGATTGAAGCATCAATGGCATCCTGGTTTTCAACCCTGGAAGCTCTTGCCGCACACAAAACGAGATCATCCTTGTTCAGACCTCTTGCAAATACCTACAGTCATAAATACAATCATACCAAGTACTAAAATCAAGGAGAAAGTTGCAAACCATTTCTTTGGTGATTAAGTTGCGAACCTCAATAAGGCTTTTGTCGACTGAAAGCTTGTTGAGTGTGAGAGTTCCAGTCTTGTCACTGCAGAGAACATCCATACCAGCCATTTCTTCAATGGCAGTCATTCTCTTAGTGATTGCACCTTGCTGTGAGAGGCGGTGAGATCCAATGGCCATTGTAACAGACAAGACTGTAGGCATGGCAATTGGGATTCCTCCAATGAGTAGCACCAATAAATTGTCAATACCATCCCTGTAACTCCTGTGCTGAATTGGGTACATGACAATGAGCTCAATGATCATTCCCACAGCAATTGAGCAGATACAGAAGTTACCAATTGCGGTCAACACCTAAACAATCAAATAACACATGAACCAATGAGTCAACAGCAGCCTTATAATATGAACTGTGGATCGTCACAGGTGTGTTAGGCTTTCTTTTACCTTTTGGAAATGACCAACTTGGTTGGTGCTATCAACAAGGTGAGCTGCCTTGCCAAAGAAGGTATGCACACCAGTAGCAATAACAACAGCTTCAATCTCACCTTGTTTGCAAGTTGAACCAGAAAATACTTCATCACCTGGATTCTTCGTGACCGGAAGAGATTCACCAGTGAGAGCTGCTTGATCAATCTTCAGCGGATCTCCTTCCAAAAGACGAGCATCAGCTGGCACAATATCTCCCAACTTGATGCTAATTATATCTCCCGGTACCAAAATCTCTGCCTCTTGTTCACTCCATTTCCCATCCCTCAATACCTATAAATCAAGTTATTAACACAATGAGCCAAAATCTGATATGAAACCGTTCTATGCATTAAATGTGAATGGTGAATGACATACATGTTAAAAAGTACCTTGGTTTTAGGTGCAAGACCAGCCATCAAAGCAGCTGCGGCATTACCAGCATTATTTTCTTCAATGAAACTGATAGTAGAGTTGATGAACAGCAACACAACAATACCAACGAAATCTGGCCAGTCCGGGGGCTTGCCTCCACCGTTTGCCAAAACAATGGCCATGATTGCTGCAGATTCCATGACCCATGATAAAGGATTCCACATAAATCCCAAAAACTTGAGTAGTTTGCTCTCTTTTTTCTCCTCAAGTTTATTCCGGCCAAAGATTTGCAGCCTCTTCTGTCCTTCCTCTCCTGTCAACCCCTTTGGTGTACATTTTAACTGCTCAAACACTTCTTCCACAGGAATCCTCTCCTGAACACACACAAAACCAACAACATAAAAATCTTTAAGCATACTGTAAAATCTACGAAGATCACACGCATACATAAACTATAAACCTATTGACAAACAACTTACAAGATCAACATTTTCATTCTTGATCTCTTCCAATGAAATTTCTCCCATTGTGAAAGATTGAACGAAAGAAGAAAAAAGAGGACAATTGTCTTTTTCGTTATTTATAAAAAGAAGAAAGAAGAGAGCTTGCGATCAAATATGACAGCTTTTCCCTATAAAAAAGTTTTCTTTCTTTCATCAATTTCTCTGTTATTTCTCTTTTTGTTTTGATTTTTTATTTTTTTGATATGCAAACTCTTCAATTTAGCAGACCTCTTCTCCGTCCATAATGAAACAATATGTGACAAAGAGAGGAAGAGAAAAAGAGAACTGTTGGCTTGAATTAAAACAGCAATCCTTGCCTTCAAATCCTCCTCAGTTTTATAGCTAAATGTTGCAAGAAAAAGTAGAGGAAAAGAGCGCAATTCGGTTCGTTCTGCTTGCCTCTGTGGCTTCCCAAACTAAACGGTTTGTTTCCTTTCTTTGGCTTAAATTTTGTATGGAGATTGAATTGGTCTTTTGCTAATATTTGTTTTCTTAAATTTATTATATTTACTATCACAGGAAAAAGTAGTTAAAAAAACAAAACAAAACGAAAAGCTATAACCATTGACTAAATTGTTTGCACTGAGGGGTCTATGAGACTACATATATTTTGATTGCAAGGAAAGTGAATGTCTTCGTTAATCATTGTTTCTCTAATATAAATAGATTAAAATTTATCAAATATTCATTTATTATAAAAACTAAGAGACAAAATTAATAATTATGCACAGCATTAGCGGGATAATTTAAACTTTATTCGAGAAGATCATAATTCAGAGGCGATAGTTATTTTTTTATCAGCACTCATTATAGATTAACTATTTCAATGACATTCAAGGACCTTTGCCACTAATTTTATTTACACGTGATGTAGATACTGGGTGTCAAAATTTTACTTACTAGAAGTTACCCAATTCTTTCCAAGTCCATTAGATATGAAATCTTCAATCTTGAACAACATCCACTGATAGGTTATTCATCAATTTAGGGACGTAAACAGAACTAGACAATGACAATATCCATCATGAACCGATTTCTTTAACAGCAACAACTCCTTTTAATCTCTCAAGCGCTTTGGCTGATATTTTACATCAAAAAATATTCAAATAAAAAAGAAAGGGGGAAAAAAGCTAATTCTTAGAAGAAATTAGAGCAACATGGCTTCAGAAACCCAGAAAATATGCTTTGAATATAAGAGATTTTGCAAATACAAGTGGGAATGAAGAAATTCTTCATTATGATGGCAAGTGTAGCCAATAACCAGCCAGTTACAGAGAAGATGATCTGCTATCCGAGCAACTATCTAGATTTAACAGTCTAATTAATCTTCCATCTATGCATGCATGCAAGCACTGAAAAGGACGAAATCTGCTCGGGACACTAATGGATGCAATAATGTCATCTCTTTGCATCATCTTTAGACTTTAATAACCTAAGTTTTCATTATGCAATCCTTCCTACAAAGATAATTGCAACTTCACGAGACAACCTTAAATATGCTAATGATGAGTAGTTCCTACATCTAAGGAACCTGCATAGCATATCTACAATTTCTTTATCAACAGAACTTCCCGAGAAAATGTTGACAACAGAATATGCATTCAACGGAAAATCCTCAAAGAACAAATCAAATAGGTTTTCCTAATACCCAACAATGGCATAACATTTCCATTGAAAAATAACCAATCTCCTAAGAAATAAAAAGAATTCTGCTATTAATTTATATCTGTACCCCATACTAATACTAGAGACTGCCTTTGTGCATTTCATTTTATGGTATACTAGACATGCCATTAGAAAAAAAATCAACTTCTACACTTGTATGATAAATAAATAAACTCACCTTTCAGGTAAACATATTTGAAAGTAAAGAAAACAAAAAATACATCCAGCTCTTCTACAATCTTTCAGTATTTTCTAAAAATTGTGGTTTCTTTATACCTTCAGGCGTTAATCTTTCATAAACCAATCAACATTTTATAGTACTTACAGCACTCGATCACCACCAGTAGAACTATTTCTCTAGCTTCCACTAATCACTTCCTATCATATATAGGCTACACCCACTATTTGGAGGAAAACGAAGTTTTCAATTCCACACCAAGTTTACTGATACTTTATTTGAAGGTTATAGCATTCTTATCTTTCAAAGAGGATAATTCAACCATGTATACCAAAAATTCCCACAAATAAAACCTCAACTTCTATAACCAAATGACTACAAGAGAAAACAACACAAGCATAATCCACATGATACAAATGAATTAAATATGAAGAAGACATGAGAAAAGGAACTTGAAAATCTGGCTGTAAGCTCAATTAATTAAAAACCTAATCCATAACTTGAAATATAAGAACATAATACAAATTTCAAAACACTTGAGTCTCTCATTAGCTCCAAAAATTAAAACAAAATCCCAAATTTCAAGTCTTTCAAATAAAACACTTTAAATCAAATGCTCAAAGTCAACTGATCCACCTCAAAACCCAAGCTTGGTGCGGCGCCAATGCCTGCGCTTAGCATTGTACCTACAACCAAACAAAACAAATCCCATGAATTCAAATACATTTAACTCAGAATAAACCAAACGAATGCATAAATTCGAGCGGACAGAGAGTACCTGATGGTGTTGTCTGTGCGCATGCGGATCCAGTGAGGAATAGGCCTGTTCTGCCTCATCTTCTTCGCCAGCTTCTTCTTGATCATGAAAGTCTTGTGTGACGGCTACACATTCAAAAGCAACACAATGAAAACACTTTCTTTCGTCATTATATCTGCGGTTGGGCCTCAAAACACCCAAATAAAAACTACCCAGTAATATACAGATCAAAACCGAGTAGGGATTTTACCATTTTTGCGTTTGATGCGTCTCAAACAAGAGGCCGGAGATGCTGCCGCGGCTGCCGCTGCTGCTGGTACGCTAAGAATAAAAACCCTGGATTCGTCTGAACGTCATATAAAGCAGGTAAGTGGAAGATGTGACGGCAGTTATTGGGTTGGGCCGTCATTAGACTGTTCAGCCAATTTGCACTTCCCTGGGTTGGCCCTAATTTCTGCTATAGTGTAAAGACCACAAGGTTTTCTGGGCCCCGAATATTAGCTCAACTAACTGCGAAGGGTGGTGATATTTCCACACCCGTTTAATTGATAAATTCCAATAAAAATTAAAAATTGTAACGTAAAATAAATTAATTCATATAATAATAAAAATGTCTTATTATAAATTAAAATAATATTTTTTATATTATACGACTTACACGAATAAAAATTAAACCATCAATGATTGTTATCTTTTCCTATTATAGTCCTAAACATTCGTGATTTCATTTCATAGATGGTACAAATGCTCACTGATAAAATTTACGAGAAAAAAAATTTTAAATTTAATATTATATGTCTATAAATAACTTAAAAATATTACTATGCATACAAATTTATTTATATAAATTGTTGTAATTATTTATATTCTAAAATAATTATAATATTTAAATTTTAATATTAAAAGATAATGTCAATGCCTATATTTTTGAGTTATTTTAAAGGTAAAATATAAAATTATGCATATATTTTAAATAATTTATTAATTATATTAATTATATAAATCTTGTTTTACATATTTATTTAATTAAAAATTATATTATTATTAAATAACTAACATTATCGTAATTGCGAAAGTCGCTATTATTTCTCCCCCCCATAACAATTATTAAAATTATAGATTTATTTGCCCGTAAATTGTGATAAAAAAAAACCCAACACAATGAAAGTCAAATTTCTAGACCCTGGAAAAGTGGAACGCAAATTAATCAGTCACCAAGCATTTTCAAGCCATGAATTCTTCAAACTCTGTATTCAATTTAAAACAACCCCTGTCAAACAAACCTAACACGTTCTATTTCTTAAAGCTTTTCACAGCAAAATAACAAAACTCTTAGCAGGAATTTTCCGGGAAAATTTTTGAGGAACAGATCGATTTGTAAGAGAAAAACTAAATGGCTGGGCCAGACCAAGTAGCACAGCATTCAACAGAAGTTCTTAACCAGAGAAAAAGCTTGGGACAGTGTCCATTGAAAATGGCATTTACTGGTGTTGCATTCGCTGGAATTCTTGGATATTTTGTTTTGTATTCCAAGAAAAAACCTGAAGCTTCTGCTCTTGATGTTGCCAAGGTCACTACTGGCGCTGCAAATCCTGATAACACACGCCCCAGCAAGTAGATTATTTTGCTGCAAGGATCTTCCTTCCTACCATAATTTTGTTGGGTTTTGGTTTTGTTTTTACTTGTTGCCATTGTTTCGATTCTTAATACGGGGTTTGTTTTGGTTGTACTGATATATAATTATGAAGAAATAAGAAAATATTTTTTGCCCATTTTCCTTTTATTGCTTTGTCAGAAAAAAACCTTATGTTTTTTAATGGCCGGTTTGATTTACTATTTGAAATCAATTTTTTACAATTAAAATACCATTTAAAACTATAGTTGTATTTTTAGTATTCAAAAATGATTTTGATGCAATATTTAAAAACAATTTTCAGTTTACACAATTAAATTCTATTTTCTATTAATATTTTTGGAGATACTAAATGGATTATTCTAGTCTGAAAAAATGAACCAGTACCCATCTTGCTAATATAATTTGTCAATCCAGTTAACAAATTTCTGGTAGTATTCAGATTCCAAGGTGTGGACAAGCCAGAAAAGCCCAAATAGTCCCTTGGTTCTGTCAACTTATGGTGATCTAAATAGAGAAATCCTTGGACAAATATCAAACAGAAGGTGAACAAAAATGAGTTTATAAACTATCTAAACAAAATGGATCACTGAAACAAAGTAAATCCAAGGATTTGATTTGATTACGTTTCCAATTCATGTCTCAGTCCAAATTGACAACCAATCTGGCCTATCGAAAAAGCCTAAGAAAATACACGACTGGCACATAGTATACTGACGGACAATGGCATGCAAACTTGAAGTACAAAACTTTGTGTAGCAAGTCGAAGCGAAAATTTCCAAATATAGGATCAAATATAGCCATGAAAGTCGATGAAGTAAGAGCATATATTGCCTTTTAACAGCTTGATATATAGTCATATTCTCTTTTCTTTGTAAGAAGCAGTAGATTATGATATCTAAGGCCATTGGCTGTCCTTCTGCTGCACTTTCAGGCTATGGCTACCCAGGAAATTGTGATATTTTTCTGGATTATTGTGATTATTGCTCGTGTGGTATTTCCGTTCTCAACTGCATTTTCTCTTGGAGCAAATCCTGCTTCTTCTAAGTGGCCTCCGGCCTCATCTCCAAGGCTTCGACCTTCATTGAGTCCTGTTAGTCCTTCAGGATCTTCACCTCCCTCATGGCCCATGCCGATTCCAGCCCCTTTGGCGCACCCATCTATGCCACCATTCCCAGCTTCTATGCCGCCAATTCCAGCTTCTGTGCCAACATATATGCCACCGATGCCAGCTTCTGTGCCACCATTTCCATCTTCTATGCCGCCAATTCCAGCTTCTGTGCCGACATCTATGCCACCAAAGCCAGCTTCTACGCCACCATATCCTCCAAGTTCCACTCCGCCAGTGCCTTCTTGTGTGTCTCCGACTCCACCAGTACCAGCTTCCATGTCTCCCGCTCCACCACCAATGCCAGTTCCTATGGCCCCAAATCTATCACCAATGCCATCTTCTATGCCTCCATATCATCACCAGTTCCATATCCTATGACTCCATTTCCTTCACCAATGCGAAATCCTCTGCCTCCAACTCCACATTATGCTAGTTCTCCGCCATCAATGTTGATGCCATTTCTTCCAGCACTGGCATCAAAGGGGGATACTGGCCTTCCGGTTTCGCTGAAAAATACCCTCCCTTGACAATTCCCACAAAATACTTCACTCATTTGTTCTATGCTTTTGTTTCTCTAGACCCATCCACTTACCAGTTATCCATAACTCAACCAGATGAACTATGGATGCCAAATTTTACATCCACCCTTCACTCCCAAAACCCACCAGCCAAAGCTTTTCTATCCATTGGAGGCGGCAATTCAAGCCCTTACACCTTCTCCAAAATGGCTAGTAACTCTGCAAATCGCTCAATATTCATCAGATCCACCATTTAGATAGCAAGAAAGTATGGTTTCGATGGCCTTGATTTAGACTGGGAATTTCCAAACACTCCAGAAGACATGTCAAACCTGTCGTTGCTCTTGAAAGAATGGCGCTCAGCTCTTGAATACGAGTCTAAACTTCATGGCAAACCCGCCTTCTCTTGTCCGCAGCAGTTTACTTCTCCGCAAACGTTTTCTTAACGGGAGTTTCCAGAACCTACCCTGGAACTGCTATCAGAAACCACCTAGACTTCGTCAATCCAATGTGTTTTAATTATCACGGAAGCTCGGACACTTCAGTAACCGGTGAACATGCGTTACTCTTTGACAACAGTTCCCAAATCAGCACAAGCCTCGGCATTTC
>JAWDEX010000018.1:434065-450430 GCA_035221805.1 Trichilia hirta
TCTTTAAACACTGTAAAATTTATGAAAACACACATTTATACAAATTATGAACTTATTGACAAACAACTTACAAGATCAACATTTTCATTCTTGATCTCTTCCAATGAGATTTCTCCCATTGTGAAAATTGAACAGAGGACTACTGTCTTTTTTGTTATTCAAAAAAGGAACGAAGAGAGCTTGTGATCAAATATGAGAGCTTTTCTCTATCGAAAGCTCCCTTTCTTTCTTCAACTTCTCTGTTACTTCTTTTTTTTGTTTTTATTTATTTATTTTTGTGATAGGCAAACTCTTAAATTTAGCAGACCTCTTCTTCGTCCATAATCAAATAATATGTGACAAAGAGAGGTAAAAGAAAAGAGATCTGCTGGCTTGAATTAAAACAGCAATCCTTGCCTTCAAATCCCCCCCAGTTTTATAGCTGAATGTCGAAAGAAAAAGTAGAGGGAAAGAGTGGAATTCAGATTGCTTCTGTTTTGTCTGTGCGGCTTCCCAAACTCTGCGGCTTGTTTCCTTCGTAGGCTTAAATTTTGGACAAAGATTAAAAAGAGATTGAATTGGTCCTTTGCGAAGCTTTGTCTTCGTAAATTTATTGTATTTAGTATCACATGTAAAAATAGTAAAAAAATAAAATAAAAAATAATAACATAAAACCATCTACCATTGACTAATAATGATACATAACATTAGTAGGAGATTTTAAACTTTCCTCGAGAGGATCATGACTCATAGGCGATAGCTATCCCTTTTAGCAGCACCCATTATAGATTAATCTTTTTCAGTGAAATTCAAGAACCTTTGCCGCTAGTTTTATTTACATGCAGCGTAGATAGTTGCTGTCAAAATTTTACATATGATAAGTTGCCCAATTCTTTTCAAGACCATTACATACGAAATCTTATATCTTGAACGAAATCAACTGATGGCTTATCCATTAATTTAGCGTATGCGTAAATAGAACTGGACAATCACAATATCCACGTTCTTAATGTAGTACCATCATTAACCTATTTCTTTAACAGCAGCAACTCCTTCTAATCTCTCATAGTACTTTGGTTGATTTTTTACGTCGAAATATAAGAATCAAAAAGAAAAAATGAAAAAACTAGTTCTTCGAAGAAATTAGAGCAACGTGGCTCAAGAAACCCAGAAATATATGCTTGGAATATAAGGGATTTTGAGTATAAAACTAGGAATGAAGAATTTTTTCGTTATAATGGCCAATGCAGAACGAGGAGATAATCCGCTATCCCTGCAACTATCTAGATTTAACGATCTAATTAATCCTCCATTAATGCAAGCTAGCACCAAAATGATGAAATCTAATCAGATGACACTAATGGATGCAATCTCTTTGAATCAACTTTAATAATCTCAGTTTCTGGCATGCCCTCCTTCCAACAAAGATAATTGCACCTTTATGACACACCGTTTATATGTTAATGAAGATAGCTCCTAGCTCTAAGGAACCTGCATAGCATAACTACAATTTCTTTTCAATAAAATTTCCTAAGAAAATGTTTACATTCGAGTATGCATTCAATGGTCAAATCCTAAAATCACAAATTAAATAGGTTTTCCTAACACCCAACAGTAGCATAACGTTCCCACTGAACAATAACATATCTCCTACGAGATAACAAAAATTCTACTGTTAATATCTATAACCCTTACCAATGCCTAGAGAATGCATTTGTTTTACCATATACTTGACATCCGCAATTAGCAAAAGAAATCAATTTCTAAACTTGTATGATAAATAAATTCACCTTTCAAGTAAACATATTTAAAAGGAATGAAAACGAAAAATACATCGAGCTCTTCAACAATCTTTCTATATTTCCTAAAAATTTTGATTTCTTTATACCTTCAGCCGTGGGGCAAATCTATCATAAACCAATCAACAGAAACCTTAACTCCCAACATTTTAAAGCACTACAGCACTCGATCACCACGAGTAGAACTATTTCTATACCTTCCAATAATCACTTTCTATCATATCCAGGCTACAACTACCATTTAGAGGAAATAAAGTCTTCAATTCTACACCAAGCTTACTGATATTTTAATTCGAAGGCTATAGCATTCTTATCTTTCAAAGAGGATTATGCAACCGTGTAAACCAAAAATTCCCACAAATGAAACATTAACGCATATAAATAAATAAAAACTACAAGAGAAAACAACAAGCATAATCTACACGATACAAATGAATTAAATATCAAGAAGA
The DNA here is from genome assembly GCA_035221805.1 of Trichilia hirta. Classification (NCBI taxonomy): domain Eukaryota; kingdom Viridiplantae; phylum Streptophyta; class Magnoliopsida; order Sapindales; family Meliaceae; genus Trichilia; species Trichilia hirta. The sequence continues at coordinate 436,296 of JAWDEX010000018.1, forward strand.
CATGAGAGGAGGAACTTAAACATCTAGCTGTAAGCTCAATTAATTAAAAAATCTAATCCATAACTTCAAATATAAGAACGTACTACAATTTCAAAACACGACTCGCTCATTAACTCCAAAAATTAAAACAAAATTCCACATTTCAAGTCTTTTCAAATAAACGATTCAAATCAAACTCTCAAAGGCAATTGATCCAAGTCAAAACCCAAGCTTGGTGCGGCGCCAGTGCCTGCGCTTAGCGTTGTACCTACAACCAAACAAAACAAACCCATGAATGCAAAATCCTTTTAACTCAAAATATACGAAACGAATGCATAAATTTATGTAGAAAAATAGTACCTGATGGTGTTGTCTGTGCGCATACGGATCCAGTGAGGAATAGGCCTGTTCTGCCTCATCTTCTTCGCCAGCTTCTTCTTGATCATGAACGTCTTGTGTGACGGCTACACATAAAAAAGCAACACAATCAGAACGCTTTCTTTCGTCATTATATCTGCACTTTGACCTCAAAACACTGAAACAAAAACGACCCAGCAAGCTAGAGATCAAAACTTATTAGGTGTTTTACCATTTTCTCGTTTGATGCGTCTCAAACAAGATCTGAGCTACTGCCGCTGATACGCTGGCAATAAAAACCCTAGTTTTGTGTGAACTTTATAGAAGATAGGTAAGTGTTGGGCCACCATCACATTGTGGAGGCCATTTACTACTACACTGGGTTGGGCCTAATTTTTCGGGAGCATAAGGTTTTATGGGACCGACTATTAGCTAAGCTAACTACAAATGGGAAGTACTTTAATATTTTGATTTAAAAAAATTGTTATTCAATATTCATATTTTATTTTATGAAATTGTGCTAACTTACTAAAATTTAGAGAATAAGTTTTTTATTTTATTTAAAATTTTTTTATTGAAAACCATTTAAATTTTGTGCTGTTCATTGACTGTGCATATCTTAGAACACCTTAAACTAAAATAAAACATAAACAACGTTGTTAAATATATTATTTTATTAATATTCATAATTTTTAAATTTAAAAACAATTTTTGAATTCATTGGATTTTATTGTTTATATTTTTTTCAATCGAAATTTGTAATTCGGAAAATTGTCTTGCAGAGGGACATGACTGTTAGCTCTCGATAGTCACATCGTCGTTTGGAAACGAAAACCCACGCCAGGACGCGTGGAAACGGGACTACCTGATCGCCGCTTCCACGTCTATAAATACAAAGCGATCGGTTCTTCCCTTCCTCGATCACTCTAACTCTCTTTTTCCTTTTTTAAATATCAAATCTTTAATCAATTTTCCATTTTCCTTTTCTGGGCGGATGATTTAGGGTTTCACGACAATCAAATCGTTATTTTCTGCTAGTTTTTTGAGTCTTGTTTTTCGATGTTTCAACCTTAGGAAATTCAACGGCAATGCCTCGGACATCGACGAAGAGGAAATTGACGGTGCCACCAAATCAGCCGCAGGATAAAATATCGGATGGTCGTTCTGGTAACCGTTAATATGTATTGTGTTTTGTGTATTTTTTTTTTTTCAAATATTCAAATGAGCTATTTTCCTCTGTTTGATTGGCTAGAAAGCGCGGGAAAAAGTAGGAGAAAATATAAGAAAGTTTGAAACTTTCTAAGTAACACTTGAAAAATAATTGGGTATTTTGAGGAGGAAAAAATTGTTAAAAAGCTAGGAAATTTTAAAACAACCACCTGTTTTCTATAATGTAAAAAATAAAAGAAAAAGTGAATTAAATAGAATTTTAGTATTTTTATTGTCTCTTGTGGCTGTATTATTGTTTTCGAAATTACCTTATTTTGGATATTAGCCTAGAGTGGTAATGATTGGGCTGATTTTTGTTGTGGTTAAATTCGATGGTAATGTAATTTGGAGGTGGATGGGATTGTTTTATTCATTTTTCGGATTTATCATGAAGTAGCTTAACTCTTCCTAAAAATGCTTTGAATTTATAACTGAAAATCTGTTGATGGTAATAATGGAAAGTAGATTAGTCACCAATTATAGTTTACGTTGATCCTGAAGAATCAGTGTGTTCTCTTAAAAGTAATATTGTTTTCATGCCTATTATAATTCTTTAGTTGTTAATGATTGTTATTAATTGATCTCTATCTATTAACAAAATGGAATGTATGGTATTTATTGTGTATTTTCCGGAGAACTTCATAGAGTCAATTCCCTGAGCTAGCTTCTAAATTACTGCAACTAGGAAACGTGTTTTATCAGTGGGTTCAGGGGATTTTTCAGTTTATGGAATGTGCTAGCCATAACTTGGCTGAAACTTTCGTTTGTTTTGTCATGTATTATATGGTATTGTAACTGTGTTGTATCTGTTTCATGGACAACAGGTAAAGGTAAAACAAAAGATTTAGAGCAGATGAGTGGCATGTTTGATAAATATGCAAACAATGATGTAATTAAGTATATGGTATCTGAATTTTTCATGATCATTGTGTCATTAAGTTATTGATACTGTTTAATGAGTTCGTTGGTTGATGGAGGGCTTGATGGTTTTTGTGTGAACCGTTCTTAGAAAACCATATTGTAACAATAATCACCGGAAAATTTATTAAAGCACAAAAGGATATTGAATAACCAAACATGCAATTCTTTATTTGATTGCAAGTTTTCTTACTCTTACGTTTTCTTGAGCAGTCCGGATGGAATAATGACACTTTGCAAGGATCTGGACATGGAGTACACTGATGTCAGGATATTGATGCTTGCTTGGTATTCCTTGTGCTGTGAAATACAGCCGGGTTTGCTTTTCTCTCTGATACACCTTTATGCCAAGCTTATAAATTTGATGCTTTGTGTATCACAGGAAATTGAAAGCTGCCAGGCTGGGCTATTTCACCAAGGTAAATCATATGAGAGACTGTATAACTTGTTAATGTCTAAAGCTCTTCATGTAGTTATGGACATGCTTGTATACTTGGTGGGTCAAATATCTTTAGAAATCAGGAGTTAAGCCATTTGTGATCTTCTTCTGTTATTATTGTTCATAATTAACGTGGAATGATCACTAATCTGATGTTTTATAGAACAAGTGGCAAACATGTCTGAAAACGCTGCAGGTCGATACTCTGAGCAAACTGAAAAGAGCTTTTTCAGGATTGGAGAAAGAGGTATCTACTTTCCTTTGGTGTAAAATGTGTTATGGATGTCATATTGAATATTGTTGACAGCTGACAATTTCTTGTGTATCCTGAAAAGGTGATCAAACAATTTCGAACTTTCATTCTTATGCATTTTGCTACCACTTAACAGGTTAGCTGCCCAGAATGTTCTTTCAAATATTTGGAATTGCTATAAATTTTTCAATGGGCTCTGACAATTTTTTAATTGCTGCTGCTGCTGAAGGGAAGTAGAAGAGCATTGACATTGAGACTATCTGTGAATTGCTAAATGTCATTCTAGGATCCCAATTCTGTCGCCAAGTTAATTTATTAATTGACTATCTAAAGTCAATAGCCAAGCTACATTCCATTTCTATTTTGATTCAGTTATTCTTCAGTGATTGACTAAAGACTTTGTTGATTCAGATACCTTTTGTCATCAGAATATTTCTGAACGATTCCGTCTTATATGATTAAATTTGATTTTCAGATTCAAAGTGACTACAAAGTGATAAACATGGATCAGTGGGTGAATTTTCTTCAATTTTGCAATGAGGTAAGTTGATTCTGTTTTGCAGTAGACTGTACCTATCGATATCACCTGCATCACATTTTACTGCAGTAATCAGAGTTGCAAACTTGCAGTCCATGTGCTTGTGAATATAACATGCAATTGATTTTGGCAATGGTTGAGTAGTCCATACTTCTTATTTCAGATAAGCTTTCCGGACCTTAAAACTACTATGAATCTCAAGCTTGGCCTTTGATTCTCGATAATTTGTTGAACGGCTGAGGGAAAATCATAGATAGTTCTCCCTTTATTTTTGCCATATTGTCACCCTTTCTATGACAATATGCTCTTATTTACATAAGGTATCCATCTCTTTCTATGTTTCAATGTCAGTAAGTATGTGAAAAACTCTTCATTCCTCAACGGCTGTTTTGCCAATCTAGAGGATTTTGCAGAACCACTAACCATGGTACTCATTCACAAACCATTATACTGGAAAATAAGTTCACTCTTTCTTTGCAAATTGACAAGGAGGTGCCTAGGATGTTCTTGTTATGAGAATTTTGTTTTTCTTCTTTTGCGACGACGATTAGTTTTAAGGTATTGTTGATCAATAGTAATGATTGATTTAAGTTGAATCTGAGTACAGAACCGTTATGAAAATGTTAATATCTATTTTGATCTTGATTTCCGTCATTTTTATTTATTATTTTTTCAAGTTCTTGGATTAGTTTCCGTAGCCAAATTGACAAAATAAAAGTCAGATATTTCTGAATAAATGAAACGTTATTGCAATTCACATTTCCGTATTCTCCGGCTACAACAACTGTAGCGCTCGTATGCCAAATGCAATTCAAAATACCTGAATGAAATGAAACATTACATGTATATGAGAGTAAAGCATACATGAGCATTAACCCCACTATTGAATGTAATGTTTGTCAAAAAGGCCATTTGCTCAATCAATCACTGCCAAAATGGTTTGTGGAAGACGAACAATTCTAAAAAAATGATGAGTTTATGGGTTGTTGAAAGAATGGTTAAAGTATTAGAAGAAAAGCTAAAAGTACGAACAATTATGTAATATTAGAAACTAATATATGATGTAAGAAGTTTTAGATGCTTTTAAAAAATTAATTAAATTTTTTTTTTTTTTTTGGGGGGGGGGCTTGATCAGGAGCAGTTTTATGTATTGTATCCATTTAATCCTATTTATGTTTAAATTTGTTTTGTAATATTATTTGGAGTGTTTTAAGGATTGCTTATTGTGTTTAGTTTTTAATATATTGTTTTGTAATATTAGTTGGAGTGTTTTAAGGATTGCTTATCGTGTTTAGTTTTTAATATAAATTTACAATGGTATTGTAAATTATTATAAGGTTATAAAACTTGTGAAATTGATGTCGATCAAATGAATCTGTTTGTAAGTGTACAATATTGTAAATTAATAGGGCGCCACAAAATTTTTATTTTTACTTAAAAGAATTCGTAATAGGATATCTTTTTCTGTTATAGATATATATTTCTTAATCATCCATGGTTTAATTTCAATAGATGGAGCAAATGCTCACTACTAAAATTCAGAAGATACTAAAAATGAAATGTGTAATAATAAGTCTTTTAAAATTTAGTATTATATGTCTATAAATTACTTTAGAATGTTATTATGCTTACAAATTTATTTATATAATCTGATATAATAATATTATTAAATAATTAATATTGTCATAATCGCGAAAGTTGCTAACATTTCCCATAACAATTATTAAAATTGTACACTTATTTATTCATAAATTTCGACCATAAAATCAACACAAAGAAGTCAAATTTTTAGACCCTGAAAAAATGGAACACAAAGTAATCAACCACCAAGCATTTTCGAAGTCATGAATTCTTCAAACACTGTATTAAATTTAGATATACATGTCAACTAAATCCAACACGTTCTATTTCTTAAGGCTATTCAAAATCAAATTACAAATTGTCAGGAACTTTCCAGGACAATTTTGAAGGAACAGAAAGAATTATAATGAAAAAATAACAAATGGTAGTTCCAGAGCAAGTAGCACGGCATTCAACAGAAGTTCTTAATCAGAGAAAAAGCTTGGGTCATTGTACATTGAAAATGGCATTTACTGGTGTTGCATTTGCAGGAATACTTGGATATTTTGTCTTGTATTACAAGAAAAAACCTGAAGCTTCTGCTGTTGATGTTGCCAAGGTCGCTGCTGGGGTTGCAAATACCGATAACACCCATCCCCACAAGTAGATTATTTGCTGCAAAGTTCTTCCTTCCTTCAGGATGATCATTCATGAACTTCTGTAATTTTCTCAGTTTTTATTTTGGTTTTCAAATTTTCCATTGTCGGGACACTTTATGGGTTTGTTGCTGTTTATATATTTGTTTCTGTTGTACTAATTTATGACAATGAAGAAATAGGACAGTGTTGTTTTTCCATTTACCTTTTATTCTAGTTAATTTAATGGCTTTTTTTAATTGCATTGTGAGAAAAAAAATCCGCCGTTTAGATCCGATTTGATTTTACTGTTCAAAACTAATTTTTAAAAATTAGAATGCATCCAGTAATTGTAATTGTAATTGTAATTTATTTTGATATAATATTCCAAAAACTGTTTTAGGGTAAAACAATATTCTTTGATCTTTTGCGATCTATTTTTTTTAATGTTTTTAAAAATTCTAGATAATCTTAAAAAATTTTATCAATTGAATCATCATCCCTTTACACTTTCATTTCTCATTCATCCTGAAACTAGGCCGATTTTATTAGTGTCAAATCTCAAATAGTAGTATTGTAAAACACGAACCAGTACTTATAGGTACATTAAAGTTTTGAATCCTGTTCTAGTCTAAACATAGAAATAGGCTCCATCTTGCTATTATAATTTATCATCAATTTACAAATTTTTGGTACTTCTCGAATTTAGAGGTGTTAATAAACTAAAAACGTCCAAATAGTACCTTGCTTTGTCAATTGGGGCTGCTTAAAATATTCAAACTTTTAAGATTAAAAAATTTGGTATTTAAAAAAATTGATGCCTTATTTAAATAGGACTGAATTTGAACCAAAAAAAAAAATTAGATTCAATTTAATTGAATAAGGTACTAATTTGACACACAAAAAAAAATTCAATTCGGGTTTCGGCTCAAAATTATTTTTCTATATTTACATTATTTAATAAGAGATATTTTAATTGTAATTAAGTAAAATAAAAATTCATAAAAATTTTTAACCTAAAATTAAATTTTAATTATTATTATTTCTCAAATAAATATATAATGAATGCGAGAACTAAATAGCATATGAACTTGGATTTGTATTGTGTTAAACATTAAATATGCATAAATTTTTATTTGTACTATGTTTAGTTACAATTTAATGGACTATACTGAACAAATTCATCAATTAATATAGATTTTAATGTATGAAGTATTATTATATTTTTTAAAAATCATTCGTATTATCGATTTCAGAGATTATGAATATTGTAATATTTATGTAATAAATAAAAGAAAGAGCTCTTTATTCACATATGTATGTTGTTTCTTTTATTAATTCATACTATATAATAAAGTATACATGTGAATCGTCCAAATATTTTTTTAATAATTAAATAAAATTATTAAATTTATTTTTTATTGAAGTGATATAGATTGGGCATTAATATCATACAATAGATATACTAAATGTCACATATGAATATTATGAAATAATATTAGTAAAGGTAACAATGAGAGTTATGTCACAGGAATATTAGTATGAATTTATAGTTAAAAAACTATTTATCAAACGTGACAAAAGAACGATAAATCATATAGCATGCATATAATCAATGATTTATTAAAAGATTATACCAATGTACAATGTAATCCTTTAACTTAAAATATTAGAATTAGATTTTATATGCATATGCATAGTTTATATGGCGTATAAATATAGGATCAATCGTGTCTTGTATGATAAACTGATTTAGTTATGTGTTGTTTATATAAGTATTCAGATAATTATCGAGATATAATTTATTGACTCATTTGATAAGAATGAATGTTTTTACTGACTCAATCAAAATTCGAGTTTTTAAATAAATGTTAATAAATATCTAAAATCAAGTTTTTGATTAAAATAAAATGAATGCTACATGAAGAGTTTATAGGAGTAAGTTCAAGACATATTAATTATCGAGTCGCAAAGTATCAAATTTAGGATTTTGATATTTCATAAACTCTAATTTTATTAGAATTTGATAATAGAAGAATTTTATTCATATGGTACGTACAATTTAAGTAAGGTTTAATAAATAGTTACTTTATTGTAGATTATAAATTATGGCATATTGCTAGATGTTAATTATAATCGTTGAATTTCAAAATATTTATAAATAACTTACGGCTAACTCGTTTTAAACTTTCATGGTCACACTAATATCCTTATATTTTAGAAAACCATACGCAAAGAGAAAAAAGTATTCATAAAAGGTTAACACCTTCAGAAATAATTTAATAGGTTGAAAAAATTAATTTATGTGTGTGTGTGAATGTATTAATAAATTTTTAAAAATTTAAAGAACTATAACAATAATTATGTATATATATTTAATTTATGGCAAATTAGATATATATAATTAACATTTTGATAGTTGTCCAAAGAATAATTAGTAATTATTATTATTGATTTTAGAAATCATTAAATTAATTAATTTATTAATTAATTTGAGTTAATTATTAATTCTTTAAAAGTTAAAGAATGCATAATTATGAATTTATTAATGATTAATTTGATTGATAATGGTAAAATTTAATTAGTCTATTTGTTATGACATTTAATAGTTAAATATCATTCACGTTATTGGTGCAAATATGTATTATTGTGGCATAATATAATTGGACAAAATATATTAATTTTAATTTGTTATTAAAGAGATAATTATAAAATAAATTAATAACAAAGATTGAAAGAAAAGAATCTCCCTATCTCCCACCTTTACCATTCGGCCATTAATAGAAATAAAAGGAATTTTTACTTTTAAACTTTAAATTTGAAGAAAAGAGTTTCTTGAAGGCTTTCAAAGACAAAAAGAGATGCAGATTAAAGAGGTTAGATACTCTTCTACCTCATTTTTATCAAATTAAGCTTAGAAAAAGATAAAAATTTTATAAACCCTATTCTTTACACATATATAATAACATTTATGTTAAAACTTAAATTTATATATGTTTTAAGCCTTAGAATATAATATAAAGTTGACCTGTATTTTTTATCCAAAGTTTTCAAATAATAATAAGATTTGTTATGATTTATTTAGATACAATTAAATGCATAAAAAATAATTTTTAATATTAAAAAAAGATTTATTACTTATTATTAATTGCTTATTTATGTTTTTTCTTATTTGATTGTTCGAAATTAAAAAATATATTAATTATTTAATTTTAAATTTGTTTATATTTATGTAGATAATTTTATTATTTATGTATTAGAAGTTTAATTGTTTATTATTTGGATTTGAATATCTATTTATTTTGTACGATTATGCATACTTTTAAAGTCATCTTAGTAATTTTAAAGTTTTTGAATTAAAATATAAGATTTTTAAAATTTATTTTAAAAAATAGGAACTAAGTTATAAGAATTACAAAATTTTTTATTTTTGTTTTAAAATTTTAATTATAAAACTAGTACTCGATTTGAATTGGGACCGGTTTAGTATGAATCAGAAACAAAAAAATTGGTCCCTTGTTTAAATTTAATAAGAAAATTTAAATTCAGTTTTAATTGAATTGGGTATCAGTCCGACCCAAAAGAAGGGACCCGATCGGATTTTAGCTCTGCTGTCAACTTATGATTATATATGTAAAGGAATTCTTGAACAAATATCCAACAGAAAATAAACGAAAGCGAACTTATTGACTGTCTAAAGAAAATGGTTTATGAAAACAAATAGAAATCCAAGGTTTTGATGATGTTTCCAATTAATGTCGCAATCCAAATTGACAAACAGGGTGGTCTATTAAGAAAATATACAACTGACATAACAAATGCAAACTTAAAAAGTAGACAAAAGTAAACAATGACAATGTAAAAAGTATAAGTGACAACTTTCAATTTCAAATATACGATCAGTGACAAATATCCAATAGGAGATAAACAAAAGTAAATTTATTGACTGTAAAAAGAAATTGGTTTATAAAAACAAACAGAAATCGAAGGCTTTGATGATGTTTCCTATTAATGTCACAATCCAAATTGACAAACAAGGTGGCCTGCTGAAAAAGCCTGAGAAATAGATGCAAACTTAAAAAGTAGACAATGATATTGTAGAAAGTATAAACGAAAACTTTCAATTACAAATATATGACCAATAATGCTACTCATTTAAGAAGAGACCCATTCCTTTATATATCCTAACACCATCCATTCCTCAACTGATGTAGGAGAGGTCCTTTCTCTCACGAACGCTCACGCGAGGCTTTATCTCTGTTCAGATATCTGTGTCATAGAAAGTAATAGATTCTGATATCTTAGGTCATTTGTTGTACTGCTGCTGCATTTGCAGGCAATGGCTACCCAGAAAGTTGTATTAGTTTCCTGGATTATTGTTATTATTGCTTGTGCTGTATTTCCAATCTCAACTGCATTTTCGTTTGGAGCAAATGCTAGTTCTCCTAAGTGGTCTTCTCCAGGGTTTCTACCTTCATTGAGTCTTATTAATCCTCCAAGATGTTCACCTCCCTTGTGGTCAATACCGATTCCAGCCCCTTTAGCGGGCCCATATATGCTACCATTCCCAGCTTCCAGGCACCAATTCCAGCTTCTGTGCGCACATCTATGCCACCGATGCCAGTTTCTTTGCCGGTACCTGTGCCACCAAAGGCAGCTTCTACGCCACCATATCCTCCAAGTTCCACTCTTCCAAAGCCATCTTGTGTGTCTTCGACTCCACCACCGGTACCAGCTTTCACGCCACTCCCTCCATCGGCAATGCCAAAGGCCTCCAAATCCATCCCCAATGCCATCTCCGATGCCTTTTTTCCCAGTCCCTTCTGCACCACCATCAATGCCATCACCGACCAATGCCAGCTCCTACTCCTCCGTATCCATCACCAGTTCCATGTCCTATGACTCCATCTCCTTCACCAAACCCAAATCCTCTGCCTCCACCTTCACCTTATGCTAGGTCTCCACCACCAGTGTCGCTGCCATCTGTTCCTCCTTCCAGCACCAGCATCAAAGGAGGATACTGGCGTTCCGGTCCCTCAGAAAAGTACCCTCCCTCGAAAATTCCCACAAAATACTTCACTTATTTGTTCTATGCTTTTGCTACTCTAGACCCATCTACTCACGAATTATCCATTACTCAACCAGGTGAACAATGGATGGAAAACTTCACATCTACTGTTCACTCCGAAAATCCACCAGCCTGCTATCCATTGGAGGCGGCTATTCAAGCCTTTACACCTTCTCCGACATGTCTAGTAACCCTGCAAATCGTTTGACATTCATCAAATCCACCATTTAGATAGCAGAAAGGTATGGTTTCGATGACCTTGATTTAGACTGGGAATTTCGAAACACTTGGAAGAAATGTCAAACCTGTCTTTGCTCTTCACAGAATGGCACGCAGCTCTTGAATACGAGTCTAAACTTTATGGCAAACCCCGCCTTCTCTTGTCTGCAACAGTTTACTTCTTTGCAAACCTTTTCCTATTCTCCAGAACTTACCCTGGGCCTGCTATCATAGGCTAACTAGACATCGTGAATCTAATGCGTTTCGATTATCACGGAAGCTGGGACACTTGAGTAACATGCATTAGTATTTCACAACAGTTCCCAAATCAGCACAAGTTACGGCATTTCATCCTGGAAAAACACCGGCGTGCCATTTGAGAAGCTTGTCCTAGGCTACCACTCTTCGGAAGAACCTGTAAACTGAAGAACCCCGAGGAAAATGGAATTGGTGCTCCTGCTACATGAGTTGAAGCTGGAAACAATGGAATTATGGTTTTCAATGGTATTGCAGACTTCAATAAAGCCAATAATGCTTCAGTTGTATATGATCCTGATACTGTGTCTACATACTCATACGAATCAAGAAATTGGATTGGCTACGATGGATCAGTTTCAATCGCTCAAAAGATCAAGCATGAAAAACGAAATGGCCTTGATGGGTACTCTTTTTGGGGCAATTGGGTATGACAAGGACCTGACACTTTCAGAAACAGGTAATGTTTTCTGACATTGCAGTGTTTTATTTACCTTTTGTTAATAATCGCTTACGGAACTTGGACTAACTCAAATGAATAATGCTGTGTTCCATCTTTTTGACAGCTTCTAGCACACGGGATTATTGAAGATCATTGTTTTCAATCCCTTCCTGTTGTTTCTTAACAGGATTACTACTAGAATTTGTGTTTATGATTGTGAAAGGTCATTGTTTTGTAACAACTTGAGACATTATAATTTTCCTCATTGAAAAGTTCCGCCAAATGGAATTGGGTTCAATAATTATGATTAGTGATTGGCGGAAAATTACTAATATTTGCCTGAATTTGCAAGTTCAAACTTATGTTTTCTTAATCTATCATATAAAAATAGATTGACAAATAATTAACTTTTTAGGGCAAATACATGGAGAATTACATTAAATAATACATTGGCTTTATTACATTTGAAAACCTCACAAAAGGCTAAATGGCTTCATTACATTAAATACATTGGCTCCAATTAGACATAAGAATCTCCCGAGCTTGGCAACGAAAGCTCCTTTAATATGCATAAAAAATCTTCCAAGCTCTGAAAATGGCAATGAATTTCCATCTCAATCATTCAGAATCCATGTCCTCGAAGCTGCAAATATAAATAAAATGATAACTTGTTAGTGATAAATTATTAGTTTATTTACGGCTATTTTATTGGTTCAAGTTACTCCTATGATATAATGCAAGTTGGTTCAAATCAATAAATTTTAGCATAACTCAAGTTATCTACTTTTCATTGTCTTATACGAAAATTTTGTAAATTTATGACTTTTAACTTATTCGTATTAAAATAAAAAAAAAAGGTTTGATTTATATTCACATTAATACTAAAAAAAATTATTAAAAAAATTCTTAGAACATAAACGTGTTCTAAAAATTCTCTAAAAGATTTGTAAATTTATTAGAAATCTCTCTTCATATTTAGATTAAATCTTGAAAAATAAATGAAAATTACTTAAAATTCGAGCAATTTTAATGGAAATTCCAATTACCTTGGGTTGAGATTTTCCAATCATTATCATAACTGAGGGCCCAAAAGAAGTACCCTCGTAGCTGAAGGGCCTGAGCATATTCAATCTTCACCGTGGTTGAAATGGGATCATCATACCCAATCCATGTTAAGCCTGCAAAAGAATACGTTGATACAGTATCCACGTCATATACCACTGTGGCATTATTCACCCTGTTAAAGGTCTCCACCTTGTCAAAAGACAAACTCCCATCTTCTCCTGGGCCAATATCTATGGCCGGCGATCCAATCACGTGCAAATTTGGGTCCCTTAGTTTCCATGTCCTTCCATAGAGCGGTAGGCCCATAACCAATTTGCTTCTCAACACTCCTGCCCGAAGCCATGACTTAAGCCCATACGATGTGCTCACGTTACTCTTCGAGTCGTATAACGCAGCGGGGGCACCAGTCTCTGTTGTGTCCCAAGACCCGTGATAATCATAACACATTGCATTAATCCAATCCAAATTTCTATTTATGGAATTCACTGGAAATCTTCGGTAAACTTCGTCTAAGAAAAAGTCCACGGAGAAGTAAACCGCCGCGGTGAGCAATAGAGGAGATCGATGTGTGGCCTCAGCTTCGGTATTGATTGCGAGCCGCCATTCGTTGAATAAGTGGCCCAAATCTTGCATCTCTTTTGGGTTTTCAGGAAACTCCCAATCAAGGTCCAGTCCATCAAACCCAAATTTACGAGCCACCTCTATGGATGACTTTATGAAAGTTCTACGTGACTTAGCTGTTGAAGCCATGCGAGCAAACGCCGAGGAATCAGAACCGCCGCCGCCAATGGAGAACAGAGTCTTCATCGGGGGGTTCTTGTGGCGGAGGGTGTTGGTGAAGTTGGAGAGGAGAATAGCTGTAGAAGTCGAGATGTCGAACTTGTAAGTGACATTATTTGGATTGAGAAATGCATAGTAAATATGTGTGAACAATTTTGTTTGTATGGCTGATGGAGGTAAATTCTCAACCCATGACGGCCAGTAAGCGGCTTTGACAGCCGGCGGCAACGCTGTAACAACTCCAGCGGCCATGGTTGTCAGACAAACAAGTATGAAAAGTGAAGAAACATAATTGAGAAGTGCCATCTCTCCTATTACAGTCTAAGATATAATGAAAAAAGCTAGTTCATATATATATATATATATATATATATATATATATCGGGAGAAATTAATTTTTTTTTTTTTTTTGGGTTGG
>JAWDEX010000018.1:450530-462030 GCA_035221805.1 Trichilia hirta
TTTGAGGTCCCATTCCGGGAGGAAGTTTCGAGCTCTACCCCAGAGAAAATAACTCTAGGTTATGTTGTCAAGCCCAAAACCTCAACCCACAGTCTACAGCTATCAGTTGCCCAGTGACATCATCATTAGAATGAAAAACACCTTGTAAGGTCCCATTACAGTTTTCTTGGTCACATATATGGTATAAATTCTTTATTCAATAGGATGAAAGTGTTAGTTACAATAAACGAAAGAAACAGACGTTCTTCTTCATTTTGTGATCAGAATTTGGGAAACCAACGTAAGGATTACAATTTACTTCCAATGAACTATACTACACAATTCTTTTGAAATATATAGCTTCTTACATGCTTTCGCCTTGCATTTTTATCTCTAATACTCTGTTTTTTGAAAATTTACTCCTGTTTATAACTTGCGTAACGATGGATTAATATATTCAAAACATGCAACCTTTCTGGATCAAATGGTTTTATGTGAGCTGTTTGCCATGTGATGTGATGAGTCTTGATGTTAGCATCAATCTGTAAAAATAAACCTTGTTCTAAAGACCAAACTTTTGTTCTTGGCAGGTGAATTTAGTCTCAGATTCACGTTTTCGCAATCCACTGACTAGTTTTCCTCCAATTATTGATGTATCAAATTCACAAATTGTCTTGGTTTCTGCCTGCCAGGCCCCTCTGCTTCCCTTTCAGGTGCCAGCTCTTACTTTGCAATTCTTTAGTTATTCTATTACCAACTTGTAATCTATTCCATTAAGATAATGATCATATTCATGTTCACTGTGTTTGTTGAAAATAAGCAAAGAAAGAAAGATTGGAAACCAAGTCACACACTCGTGCACATGCGCACTCAATTTTCATTGGTTAGACGATAGATGATGATCACGATTTGATGCTTTACTGCAATTATATGAACCTTTTGTTACTTTATTTATTTGATTGCATTGTGACAGATTAGCGCCCTACATGCCTAGCAAACAATAAATTATTGAACAGAATCAAAATGTTTTAATATGCTTTAATCTAGTGAACTAATTTAAGATTAAGATTATGAAGTAGATATTGACCGCTTAAAGTACGTTAGTTCTGCCAAATGTCATCCTTATCATCTTGTCGGCAGCCGGTTTCATTTTTGTCTAAATGTTTACTCCACTTTTTGAGTTGTTCCATGCATTAACTTCTTCTCCATCTTCATCCGCGTTTCACATGAAGTTTTTGCAAGGATATGGCCATTTGTAGTGCAAGGATATGGCCATTTTCTATGGATTTGTGGGTGTTTAATAGATTTAAAGTCCGTGACATAAAATTACAAGAAAATGGTTTGCTTGTAAACCACGAGAATCCATAAATTAGGATTGATTAAAGGAAGAAGTCATTGTTTCAAACATAAACTGACAAACAAATTCATGTATTCAGTCAACTCTCATAGAAGAACCCATGTTGGGTAGCAATGAATCAACAACAATAATTAACTATTTGTCTCGTGTGATCATAGGTGTCATTATAATCATTTAAATATAATCCCATCACTAATCACTTCCCATCAAGATTTTCTCGAGAACTATTTTAATTGAAATTGGGAACGATAAGAGATCAGAAAGAATCTTATTTTTGAACGAGTAAAATGTCATTGTTTCTGACTCAAATAACTTTTGAGTATTGTTCGTCTTCAAGTTACAAATTGTTTAATGTTTTCAATTCCAACATGTCCATCTGTAACTCAGAGAAGAAAATCGATTACCAGAACCAGAAGCAACCAACAAACCTGTTCTTGTAGTAATTTAATATTATAAAAAAAATTCATGTTCAGTCTTTAAGATAACTTTAAAAATTTCATGACAAGCAATGAGCAATCTAAGGATAGGATAAAATTTTTTGAAATGAAGGAAAAACAGAGTAAGAAAGCTAGAATCTTTGAAACTTCGTTTCCTGTTGATTTTCTTGGAAAATTTTACTAGTAGAAAAACTTAAGGAAAAGAAAGAGATCAATGTGTTGTAATTGAGACCACAAGTTTTTTTTTTTCTTTTTTTCAAATTTTGGTTGTTGATCGAGTTGGTGTTGAATAAATTTATTGGCAATTGATGAATCTTTGGTCACATTCAATCCTGTCTCGTGCAAGGAGGTAGACTCTCCTGGCATGTCTTATTTATTGGCTCTATTCTCAGATTCTTCTATGTTTTATTTTCATTTTTATTTATTTTTTATTTTATTATCATTTATATATAATAAAATAAACATAGATTTTTACTAAAATAAAAATATAATTAAAAAATAAATGATCTTAATTGAGATAGATGATTTGATAAAAAAATTATTGTGAAATAAATTATATATTCAAAAATCAAAATTTAAGTGATTTTTTTTTTTTTTTTTGTCTTCTTCGTTTTCATATATGTGCTTTCGTCACCCACTTATCATTCCTGGCAACAAAAACAAAATCCAATAAGTGGATACCAACACAGTACTTTTATCCAATAATTTGTCGACAGGTCATTGAATTAATTAATTAAAATTAACAACTATTAATTTAATCTCAAAAATAGTAATAAAAAAATTAGAATAACCATAGGTTCGACTGCCCCGAAAGTATTATAGACCGGCCTTGCAAGACACGATTAGGAGACGGAGGCTGTGAGCCTGACATGTTTTTCTCTTATTTTTTTATTTAATAAATTTAAATTTAAATTCTCTTTTAATTAAAAAATAATTCACAATATATTAATTAAGACTGTAATATCATAATATTATTTATCTCAAAATTTTTATCTTAAAATATATCAAACCAAGTTACAAGTGAGTTTTTTATAATTTTAAAATTATTTATTATATTTTTTATTTAATAAATATATGTTAGATTATTTGGAATATATTTTGATGATAAAAAATTAAAATAAATAGCATCACATAAATAATAATTTTTTTATTAATTTATTTAAAAATTAAAAAGAAAAGGATAAATTTAACGATTTAAAATTATTTAAATAATCCATCAAAAAAGAAATAGTTCACCTGTGACGGTCCAATACGACGGCGTAGGTTGTACAACATTAAAATCACCAAACAAACTCTTTGTAATTAACAAAGTCTCTTGATAATTATTGTTTCTAAGGTCTTTTGTAATGTAATAAATGGGAAGAATAAGTTAGTTGGTGCGATCACAAATAAATCCTTTGATTTTTAGATAATAATTATTTTTTATTTTATATTTTATGATAAAAAATTTTATAAAATTTTGAGTTTTGTGATAAATATCTCTGTGAAATTAATTTTTTTTAGTATAATAATTATTATATTTTTAAAATTTACAAAATTATATAATTTAAAAAATTTTAAATATAAATTTAATTAATTAAATTTTTTGCATTTTATATAATTTTTTAATAATAATTTTATGTATTTTATATATCTTTTATATTTTTATAAAAATTTAAAACATAAGAATTATTATACAGTAAAAAATAAAAAAATTAAAAAAGATAATTTAATAAAAATATTTTTTGTCATAATTTTTAAATTTAATATTTTTTTTATTACCAAACATAAACATGAGTATTTGTCATTTTCAAAACAATATGGGGTATTTGTCCCAGCGATTAATTTATTAATTAAATTTACAAGGAATCTTTGCCATCAAGTATAGATGATTGACACCAGTCACCTACATGCTACCTTACAAATAAGATATCCTTACAAACAAATCTAATTTTTTAAAATTAAAAAATAGATATATAAATATTGTCACCTTTTAAATTATTACAATGTTTTCGATAAGTCGATAGAATGATTTATGCAAATCACTTTTTTTTTTTAACGTTTATTCTATTAAAATTTTAAAATAAGTAAGAAATTAAAATTTTATTTATTTTATAATATAAAATTAATTAACTTTATTTTTCTTTATCCCAACTTAATCTAATCCTAAAGCATGTTTGATGAACAAGCAAACTCAATATATATATATATATATATATATATGGAGAAATTAATTTTTTTTTTTTTAGTTGGTTTGGGTTTGCATTTATCGAAAAGCACTTGAGTATTATGGCTATGTCTGTCTTGACCAATACAAGTTGACGAGTATGTAAGTGCTTCTAACTTTTCGAGACGGCAGCTTCTGCTGACCAATTCAAAAAGTGAATTTAGAAAAGTCATAGCTAGCACTCATTTGTCCGATTTCATTATCATTACGCTTTGACATCATGGGTGACCTATGCTTTTGCTTTGTTTGGCAATGTCAAATACAATTAAAAATTCATCAACATTCAAAATTGAATAAATCAAATAATTTAAAATTATTTTTTTAAATTAACTCTTGAATATTCAATTGACAAATGAATTCTTTATAATGTGCTTGATTTTTCTTTAACAAATAAATTAAGAGATGCTAGCATTTTTTCAGAATTTTTGGTAGACTCCTTTAAGATAAATACTGACATTTGAGACGTAAATAAATCAAAATATATTATAAACTGAATGATTTTGAATTTGATTATAAATACTCAAAATTAATATTTTTATATGTCAATATCCTTATAAATAACCAGATAATTTCTAAATATTGAAAAATAAATAAAATTTAAAAGATATTTTTAAAATTATAAGAAGATAAATTTATTTAAATTTTAGATTTCAGCTTTATGTAAAATCTTTTAATATAATTACTAAATTTTTTAATATTAAGTTAAAAAACAAACAAGTTTGTGACATTTGAGTAATTGAAATTGAATTTTATTTATACTTTAAACTAAAAATAAACAATGTTTTTTTTTTTTCTTAGTTGTAGTTTGTGACTTTAAAGTCGTAGTAGTTAAATTAAGCTTTGGTTTATTAATTAATTTATTTAAGAGTAAATTTGATGAGATTTGGTAACGAATTTTGACAAATAATTTATTTAAGAGTAAATTTGATGAGATTTGTTAACGAATTTTGACATTAAAATGTACTAATGTTCAGTATAATTTAAAGAACTGTCTCTCTACAACTATAATGAATTATTATAAGCCATGAATTATTTGTAAAATAGCATCAATTCCATGAAACGTGGTGGAATAATTAACAGGAGATTGCAAATAACATCAATCCCATGAAACATGGGAATAATTAACCGGAGAGATAAATACAAAGGAAAAATTATTTTTAAAATTGGAATTTAAAAACATTATAATTGAATTATATATTATATGTTATTATTTTAACCAATTGACATCGGACTTCTTTTGTTTGGATTATTAGATTTGCCTTTCTTTGACTTATGCTGGTGGAGAACAGTTAGGAAAAAGTAGGCATGTTGGAAAACAAAAGCTACTCTCACTTATGCTTCTTCTATTACATATATATATATATAGAGAGATAGATAGATAGATAGATAGATAGATAGATAGATATACACATATATATATAGATATATAGATATATATATATTCTCAAGTGCGCATGTATGTATTTTATGAAATACGAATTTATAGTAAGACAATCTTGTATAAGGCTAAACAGTAAATATTTATTTATTTTTTAATTTAGAACAAATCTGTTTGCTTGTATCAAAACAACTACAAAACAAATATTGTATAAGTTGAACTGCTTAACGTGTCTTAACTATAAATGAGATTATCATTAGAATATTAATATTTTATTAAATAATTAATAACAAATAATTTATAGCCAATCACGAAAAAAATAAATTAAACACTAGATCGCAGTTAACAACTAAGCTGGGAAATTTTCTGTAGTCCTAGAATCTCATCTGGGTTCCAACTGAGAAATATCTGAATCGTTGAATGAATAATTATAAGGTCTCGAAGTGGAGCTGCTTTCGGCATATTGATCTCCATCCTTGTCTGAAAATGCAGGTCTTTTAAGAACAGATACATTTGGCTTTGATTCATTTCTTAGCAAGGAAGAAACTTCTAACATGGATGGTCTGTCCACTGGATTTTCTTGCACACAAAGCAGTGCTATTTGCAAACAATTCGGGAGTTTGCATGGAGAAGATGAATCATCTAGTGATTCATCCATGAATTGCTTCCCTTCGTTGTCTTTCCATTGCTCATATGCCTGCTTATAAAATAACTAATGTCATGATCATTCAAACACAAAAATGAAAGAAAGGTTTCCATAAATGACTTACATATTGAAGAAGGCTCAAATTTTCATTTTTGCCGTAGTAACTAGTATTTCTCTTGCCACTTATGATTTGCAGCAGCAGAACTCCAAAGCTGTAAACATCGTATTTCATGGAGTATATGCCTTTTTTCACATATTCAGGAGGAACATAGCCACTGAAAAATGCATAAATTCAATAAAAATTTCTTAGCACTTTGACAGTGAAAATGAAAACAAGAATGAGATACTGAATTTGATTATTGCTTACTACGTTCCAACAATTCTATCTGTGTTGGCTTCATACACATCTTTTCTAAAGAGTCTAGCCAAGCCAAAATCTGAAATCTTGGGGTTCATCTCATTGTCTAATAAAATATTGCTAGCTTTTATATCTCTGTGAATTACGGTGAAATTGGAGTATTCCTGAAGGTATAGAAGCCCCTGAGTAACACCTTCAATTATGTTCACTCGCTTTTGCCAATCCAACACATACCGTCTAATCGGGTCTGCAAAAGTTAAACTATTAGGTCAACATCCAATATTTGGAAGCACGGATTCAACGAGATTAAGTAAGTAAGTAATTAATGTTCTATCAGAATCAAGTTTAAGCTTTTGGGTCAAGTGATGAATACTGACCGTATAGATAGAGATCCAAGCTTTTGTTGGGCATGTAATCGTATATCAGCATTTGTTCATCGCTCTCACTGCAATATCCCAAGACTCTGAGTAGATTTACATGTTGAAGTCTTGCTGTAAGAGAAACTTCATTTTTGAACTCCTCCAGTCCTTGAGTAGATGTTATGGAAAGTCTCTTCACTGCAATTTCCTGACCCCTTGGTAATATTCCCTACCAAAAGTACGGATACCAATGGTTTAGACTGTCTGCCACAAGCAATCTAGATACAAATTCCCATTCTGTTTTTCACACCCACATGGAATGAATGGAAGCATTTTCTTATTGACCCTTGTTTCGGAAATTCAAGAACTCAATCTTACGGACATGTAATATACAGGATGTTACCTTATAAACAGGGCCAAATCCACCCTCCCCAAGCTTGTTTTCAGTCGAAAAGTTGCCTGTAGCGGCTTTGATTTCTTCAAAACTGAAAACTTGCAGATGTGGAGCATCTGTGGCAAAATTTTCAGCAACTGATGTGCTCGTTTCAGGAGTAGACAAGTTTCTTCTGTTGCCAAGTATGACCTCTGAAACCAAAAAGGAAGGAAATAAAATGAGGAATAATTGAAACATCTCTGAATCATTCCATTGTAAGTAGTGACAAAATTGAAAATAATTCTTACGTTTTGACTTGATTGCTGCTCTTCGAAAATAACATATCAGGAGCACTATCAGGATTAAGAGAAAAGCAAATGGAAGCAAAATTATTAACAGTAACCTCTGCTTGTTCTCATGATTATTTTCTCCTGCTTGCGCTGTCATATTTTGTACACATTTCAGCAAATAGCTCTGAAGAATTTTCTATCATTTTCTTGAGAATATAAAATTACATACCTGCTCGAGAAAGTGCCCAATTGTCATCATTAGAAAGTTGAAAAGCTTTGTAACCAAGTAAATTCTTCCGTTTAGCATAAGAAATCTTTGCTTTAATGGTTTCTACTCCATCAAAATTGATCCAAGTTGCTCCACTGGTGAACAAATCCACTACATACGTAGCATTGTACACTGAAGCAGCTCCATAACCATAATTCTGAATAAATGCTCTGATGAATTTGTAACCCATGGAGCCATCAAGGGTCACACCAGGCCCTGAAGCTGCAGAGCCCACAGCATTGTCATTGGGGTTCACCAATGTCCATGCATAGCCATGAAATGGCACACCCAGAACTAGTTTGTTAGCTGGAAAGCCTAACTTTAACCATTGTCTTAACCCGAAATCAGTGCTGATGTTGCCTGAAGGATTGTACAAAGCAGCTTGGAGACCTGTAAAATTTTCCCTGGAAGGCATGTGATAATCATATGCTACTAGATGTGCCCAATTCAAGTTCTTCTTCATTGAATCAATAGGATAATTCACAGGTTCATGAGTTGGCGAATAACGAACCGCCATTGACAACGTCAATTCCGGTTGATCAGTTGAGTTTCTTGTTTCCGACGTAATAGCAGATTTCCACTCATCTAAGAAAATTCCCAAATTATTCAAGTCTGTACTATTAGGCCATAGCCAGAACAAGTCTATGCCCTGAAATCCATAATTCCTGGCCGTCTTTATACAAGATTCAATAAAAGACATCCTGTGAGAAGAATTGCCAACCATTGAAGATAAAACTGACGGATTGATATTTTTATTCCCCAAAATGGATTGATATGTTGAATTCTGACCATTCCAGACTGACACAAGAGATTTAACAGACGGGTTTTTTCTTCTGATGATGTTGGTGAAGTTTGAGAAGTATTGCTGAGTATCAGAAGGGATGGACATTTGGTAGGTGGAAGAATTAACTTCTGCAAAAGCACATATAAGGTGAGTAAACAAAACAGAATTTATTTCAGATACGGGAAATTCACTCCTTGCTAACCAGTAACCAGCTTTGATCCAGGTTTGTGCTACTGAAAATTGCTGCTGAGAAGAAGAAAGGAAGGTCAAGAAGAGGACGAAGGTGATAA
This sequence comes from Trichilia hirta, assembly GCA_035221805.1. NCBI lineage: Eukaryota > Viridiplantae > Streptophyta > Magnoliopsida > Sapindales > Meliaceae > Trichilia > Trichilia hirta. The sequence goes on from JAWDEX010000018.1 coordinate 459,256, forward strand.
ATTTGTTTGCCATGGAAGAGATGTAGTTCATATCTTGTTCATATTTTCTCTTGTGAAGTCAGCCATGGGACACCCAAAAAAGAAGGTCGCTGAAGAAGATGGATGTTGATTGGTAAGCTAATTTATTACCGTCTGACTAGAAGGGCAGGGTTAGTGTACAACCAACAGTTTCCTACCATTTTTAGTTTTTATTTTTATTATAAATGGAGAATCATGCTCAAAGAACTAATAATTATAAAACAAACAAACAAACAGATTATAATATATGCAATTGTATTATAACCCTCCTCTATTATCATCCATCGGTCGTATTTGATTTTGCTGAATAAATCCTAGAATATTCCAAGACCTTTTTATAATATTTTTAAAGAGGCGTTTTGTTTGTTTGGGAAACATAAAATGTCAGGTTTATTTGCTTTCATATTCCGCTATCAGGAAAGACTTCTAAGCTTACAAAATTTATATAATTTTAATAAAAAAATGACGAGGAGATATGACAGTTCAGAACACTGTTCACGAAACTTTAATAATTATCTATAATTAGAGTATGTTTTTTCAATTAAAAACATCTAAAATTAAACAAAAATATATTGGTTAAATTAGAATTAAAAAATTAAAATTAAAATAATTATAGCTGCTACTGAATCTAGTCCAAGTTTCATTTCTACAATTGTTGATTGAGCTTAAAATGTCAATTGTTGTCATCTCTGCAATAATGTCACGGAAAACTGATAATCTGTATACGATGAAAAGGATTGAAATTAATAAAAAAAAGTCTAGCCTTGTTCTGCGGATTGCTGCCTGTAAGTCAGTGGTCCACCGTTAAAAAAGGAGAAAATTTTGCAGGCAGTCCATTTTATTAATTTTTATACCAATTAATCTATGTTAATTCAATTATCTAATAAACTAAATAGAATAATTAATGATTGATTAATTCATTCTAAAGGAAGTGCACATAAATTTTAATGTAAAAAAAAAAAAAATTTAACTGTCTACTTCATTGTTTTGTTTCTAAAATAGTTTTTTATTAATTTTTGTATAAATTAATATTGTCGACAACACGGTGAATTAACTAAAGATAATTATATTACAATTTATCGTTCTTATGTGTGAGGAAACGGAGAGTTTACAATTACTTGTTAGACCTTAGGCATAAAAGGAAAAATAAACTGGGTGGTAATTTTTGTGTACACTATCCAGAAGAATCTAGAATCTCATCTGGGTTCATTGAATAAATCTATTTCTTGAGGAGCAGCCACATCCATTATTGGAAAATGAAAATAAAGAATTTATTATACTACGAAAGAGACACACTTTAGTGTACAAAATAGTTTTCACTTATTCGCTCGTAATCCAAAATATGTACAGTTGATTATTCAATCTCCATCTCGGTAAAACTAAAACAATCAATATCATATCCAATTAATTTACAAGGTCAACACCTCCTCCAATCCAAAATACCATGTCCACCTTTCTCCGACGCTAAACATTTTTTTTTAACCACGAAAAAACTCTCGCATTCAGTCATAATTATAACGTCCAATTATATACCAGATGAAATTTTTATTTCTGAAAATATGCATATGTAAATCACACAATATTCGTTTTAAATCAATTAAAACGCATGTAGAGAAATTATATTACAATAATATTAAATATAATACAAAATTTTAATTTATATTTTAATATATTTGTTAAAATAAAACTATCTCAAAATCATAACGCAAGTGTAAAATATAGTCCAAACTCTTTATTATTAAACCACCCTCCTCTTTATTATTAGACCACCCCAATCGGGTGTCTCCCACGCTAAATTATACTTTGATTATCTAACAAATAGGATTATAATTAAATCGAGCCGAATCAAATTAATATAGTAAATTACTAAAATTTAATTTAACTCAAAAATTTAAAACACTAATTTGATTGAATTTATATTTTTTATATTTGACTTAATTTATAAAAATACTTGATGTATTTGAATTCGGCTCTATTAAATTTAAATAATTATTTTTTAAAATTATTATTATAAAATTTAAAATTTACTTGACTAAACTATTATTAAATTAAATTTGAATATCTATTAAATTAAATTCGAGTAATTTATGAGTAACTTGATTATATCTCTATAAAAAGAGGTCAAAATACTAATAAAGAGGGGTGGCTAAAATTCACTTTAACCATTTAAGCCATCAAAAAAAATCAACTTATTTGTAGAGAGAGATATTCTAATTTATATAACCTTTCATTATTGCTTTCTCAATTAATGCGACAGTGATCTTTTCACTCACAAATATTCTTGTTAGATTGATACTTTTACCCATTTTAAATTGATAGAAGAAATTTAACAGATTGGTTTTTTACATCTAATGATATATATGTGATTGGAGAGATTGAAGCAGATATAAAAATGTCTTCATAAAATAAACAAACAAATAAATGGATTTTTTTATGTAGTATAAATTATAAAGGGGTAATATGTAATTTTCAAAATATTAAGGATTTAATTAAAATTTGTTGTTAGATAAACATAAAAGAATTGAGAATTCGGACGGATGACATGGGAAAAAAATAAATGATTCATTAGAATTAAAAATTGACGAGTAACAAAAATGGAAGAAATGGTAAATGAAATAAAAAAGGCAAGTGATGATTATTAAATGGTAGTGGGATCGTTGGCAAATTAATGAAAGGAAATAAATGGTTCAAATTGATCGCTTAAGTTGGTTACTAAAGGGGGTAAATTGAATTGGATTAATTTGGAAGAAGGAAGGA
>JAWDEX010000018.1:467915-479831 GCA_035221805.1 Trichilia hirta
CTTATAAAGACGACTGCTAGTATTCCTTGCCATATTTGCATGAAATACCTTTCAAACTTCTTGTTCAGGCTTTTAACCTATTTTCCATAGACGGCGCCAACTGTTGATGCCTAAATTTTTCAGGGATGTAAAACTCTGTACACCACACAAATTTTATTGTTACGATCGATGTAGAACCTCCTAACAGGGACCCTTGGGGGCTACCTGAAATCATAGGAAAACAAGTTAGGAGTGAAGTCAGCAGACTATTTAGGGCTAAGTTAAAAAAAAAAAAAGTATGAGTGTTTTACCGACCCGAGAGGTTGGGCTCAGAAAAAGCAGATTCTTTCTCTTAACTATAGAAAAATGGCCCCAAAGGAATCAAATCCCTCTTAATATAGTGATTTTACTATTTATAGGGTCTTTGTACGTGTGGGTATCGGAGAACAGGAGCTTGATTTAACGAAATTAGGTATGATTATCTGATGGGTCTTTTTACCATTTTTATACGTTATGTCTAGGGCTACAATGAGTGTCTGTAATTTGCAGGACATGGCATCCCTTAACATGATAGAATGCTTGAGTTGTTTCTTGAAAAATGCACCCATATGTCTCATCCAAGACTCTTACTTTTAAAATAAAGGAATTGAGTTGTCTCAGTAATCAAAGTAGGGGTCGAGATACCGAAGCAATCGGAGCTGAGTCAAGTCATTTACTTAACAATAATTAAGATCGAGAAACTTTTAGTTAAACAGATCTCATATCGGTAAAAATTATCAACAATTACCTTATAAACAGCATACAAATCCACCCCTCCTAGCTTGTTTGCACTAGAAAAATTGTTTGTATTTGCTTTGATGTAAGCAAAACTGAACTTGGACTACATGGCTGTTGAAAGTTTTTTCACGTGTTTTTTTCTTTCTATAGTTTGACAGCCGTCTAATAGTGTCCGAGTCAATAGACATCAATTTGTTTAGTTTGTATGATATTTGCAGCATATGTGATTTACTGTCAATCAAATGGGACTGTTAATAGTGGCTGTAGTGCGGTAGTAGAACCTGGCTGTAGTTTAGTTTATAAGAGTTAGTTGCGGTATGTTAATGATCAGATTAGTGGTCCAAATCTGTTGCTATTTTCTTTGTTTCTATTGTCGTGTAAATGCCAATTTAAAGACTGATTGTTTAATGCAACTATACTGCAGAAAACAAGGTTTTATTCATTCTATTTTGTCCTCTCTTCTCCGTTTCTTTTTTCTTGTAACAATGATCCCAGAAAGCAATGAAAGAGCAGAGTCCTAATATGATTATACATATGTGTATGTTGGTGCAGTGGGATCATTAAATAGATATATCAAACTTCTAAGATAAGAAGTCAAGGAAGGATTTAGTCAAAGAGCTGTAGACCATTAATATCATTACACTAATTCAATACATACTCTTTGCTAAAGCCTCAGCCAAAGTAATTCAGGTAACAAAAGAATGCTGTTAAAAATAAAGTTCGCCGTTCTCTAAGGAGCCTAGAATTCATAGTGCATCTTGGAGGCCTACATTCATCTGGCTATAACTACTGAAAGATATTTCAAACTGTATTGAAGATTTATTTCATTGATCTTCGTCAACTTGTATGGAGAAAGTAGGCTTCTTCGGAGAATTTATATATGTGGTTTCATTTTTAAGAAGAGAGTAAACTTCCAGCATGGAAGGTCTATCAATTGGGTTTTCCTGGACACATAACAGAGCAATTTGCAGACTTCTCACAAATTTGAAAGATGAATTTGTATCGTCTATTGATGGATCCACAAACTCTATGCATTTTCCATTTTTCCACAGCTCATATGCCTGTAATTATCAAATTGTTGTCAAGTATTATAGAACTACATTTTAACGCAAAACTATGATTTCTGAAGGAACTTACATACTCAAGAAGGCTTAAGTTTTCATTTAGACCATATGACGTGGAAAGTCTTTTGCCACTAATGATTTGCAGAAGTAATATCCCAAAACTGTAAACATCGGATTTGGTAGAGTAGATACCGCTTCTAGCATATTCAGGTGGACTATAGCCGCTGCCTTGGACAATTACAAATTAACACTGTGTAAGCCTATGCTTGAGAAATAAAAGAACATGTTTAGGAGAAATATTCTTACATTGTTCCAACAATCTGTTCTGTGTTTGCTTCTTGATCATCCTTTCCGAAAATTCTTGCCATACCAAAATCTGAGAATTTTGGTTTCAGGTCTTGATCTAATAGAACATTGCTAGCTTTCAAGTCTCGATGAATAATGGTCAATCTGGAGTACTCTTGTAGATACAAAAGCCCGAGTTATCCCTTCAATGATATGAACACGTTTCTTCCAATCCAAAATATGTCGTCTAATGGGATCTACACAAATTATGAATTATGAACTTGGACAGAAATCGGATTATATATAATCAATATTGATTTTAGTGTAACTTAAAGAAGAGTAGAACGGACCAAAAATGTAGCAGTCCAGGCTTTTGTTTGGCATGTACTCGTAGATAAACATATGTTCTTCTCTTTCAATGCAAAACCCCAAAACTCTTGCAAGATTTACATGTTGAAGTTTTGCAGTGAGCATAACTTCATTCTTGAACTCCTCAAATCCTTGTGTGGAAGTTTCTGACAGTTTCTTCACTGCTACTACCTCCCCACTTTGTAATATACCCTGGAAGCGGAATACAATCAAGACGTGAGATTCTGAACACATTACTTCGATTTTGATACCATTCAACCCGAATCAACTCAAAGTTACCTCGTAAACAGGGCCATATGAGCCTTGTCCAAGCTTATTTTGAATCGAAAAACTCTCTGTGGCTGCCTCGATATCAGCCAAACTGTATACTATCAGATTAGGTGTATTGCGATTAAAATCTCCACCATCTGAAGCTTCATTATTTGCTCTACACTTTGATGCTTTACCGTCTCCCGGCAATACCCCTAACATCAAACAAGGGAAACACAAGATGGGACAAAAGGGCCTCAATTTCAAACTCCCTGCTGCTAAGAGAGTAAGATAATCCCAAACCCTCTTTTACTCGTGAAATTCTCGAAGCTGGTAGCAGTCACTCACCGTTTAATTTGAGCTTTTTCGTCCACCAATAATACATCAAAGAAACTAGTAGGAAAAACCAGCCCCAGTTGTAGACAAAACAATTTTGAATATGCACCACTTATTTCTTCCTTTCTTATCGTCTAGCTCAGCTGAAAATTGAATTCAATTCACTATGTTATAAGCAGTTGTCATAAACTGAGTGTACAAACAGATTTCATTAAGTGAAGCATTAATAGGTTACCTGCCGCTTGAGAAAGCACCCAATTATCATCATAGGAAACTAGCCAGACATAGTAACCAAGTAGCTTCTTCTCCTTAGCATAAGTAATCTTGGCTTTAACAGCCTGGGTATCATCAAAAACAATCCAAGTTGTCCAATATGAGCAGTAATTCACAACAAATGTTGCATTGTACTCACAATGAACATTTTGTCCATAGTGATCTATGTAATTCTTGATCTCCTTATATTTCAGAAATCCATCTTTAGTAATAGCTGGCCCTGTCGCTGGCGCACCAATACCATTGTTCTCGGGATTCACAAGAGTCCATGCATAACCATAGAAAGGCAAATCAAAAATCAATTTGTCAGTTGATAACCCTCTATCAATCCATGAACTTATACTATTTTCAGTGCTAGCATTGCTTGTTGGGTCATACAGAGCTGCATGAGCACTGGTAATATTTGTGGACTCAGGTTGAGAGTACCGAGCAGTCCTAACATGAACCCAATTCAAGTATTGCTGCATCGATTCGATTGGATAATTTCCTGTTCGTTTCCACGGTGAATGATCAACCTTTGCAGTCAAGATCAACTGTGACTGACTCGAGTTTCTAGCTTCTAAGTCGACGGCTGACCGCCACTCACGAAAGAGAATTCCCATATTATTCATATCCGAGCTTGTATTTGCACCTGACCAAAAGAAATCTAGGCCTTGAAAGCCATGATTCCTGGCTATTTTTATTGAAGATTCAATGAAGGATTTTCTATGAGAAGGATTAATTAACATGGAAGAAAAGGTTGAATCATATTCAATTGTACCAATACCTCCAACGGATAGAAGGGTAGTGACAGATGGGTTCTTTTGTTTGACAGTTTCCGTGGAGCTGGAAAATATATTTTCATCAGAAGGTGATACATAAATCTCGTATGAAGTAGAATTCACAGGAGCAAAAGCGCATAGAAGGTGAGTGAAGAGAGCAGAATTTATTTCTGAAACGGGGATCATCCGGCTGCTTGATGAATACCAGTAACCTGCTCTGATCCAAGTTTGTGCTGTTGCAGAAACCAATAATAATTCTGCAAAAATAAAAATATTAAAGAAAAAAACGTAACTCTGGATTCCATTGAGTATATTGAGACGCTTCAAAGACGCCTGTTGTGGATATAGAGAGAAAAATTAAATCCATGTGGCCATGTTGCAAGGCTTTGTGTTGGGGTCAGACTGACACTGGGACACTGGGACCACGACTATTCCCATCCTTTCGTTTTGATAATTTAGATGAATATAATTTGTATTTTACGAATGAGGATGAACATGTATTTTACAAAGATAACTCAACTGCCTTTCAGAAAAAATAACAAGTCAACTGAAACTACTAGAATCCAATTGAAGTCAATTTTTAGGACCAAAGAGCAAAGGCGATTCGTTTGGTAAAAAAATAAAGAGGAAAAGGTACAAGAAGTGATAAAGACGAGATTAAGAACAGTTGGAAACATAAATTTGTCCATGCCGTGTTGAAGACGTAAACAACCCTGTGGTGGTGAATATCTCAACTAATGTTGGCCAAACGACTCAACAAGAAGTGTATGCCGTACTTGTAAATTTTGAAAGTAGATTGAAGAAAATTTTCCCCAATATCAACTACAATGTCAATCCTGGCATGTCAGCAAAATATGTGCAAAATAACAGCAATCAGAGGAGAACTTGGAGTGGTAATGAGAGAATCATGTATCATAATCAAGGAGGGTATAGTATGAAAAATCAAATGCCAACGGCAAATCAGATGCAGACTGGAACAAACTTCAATCAAGCGATTCAACCTGTGTATCGAAGAGGCAGAGATAGAGAAACAAATCCAACTCGCCAAATTTTCAGATTTACAAAACAATTGGACATGTAGCAGCAAATTGCTGGTATAGGTTCAACAAAGATTTTTAACCACCGACGACTGCAAGTGAGAAAATAAGAAAGCATGTTACGTATATGACAGAAACTCAAAACTTATGAGTATGATCGATTCCTAGAGAGTGGTGTAATAAACCCATAGCACCACCAACCTCAACAATCTTAACTTGACAGCAAAATACTCAGGTGATGATAACGTGTCAGTAGGTAATGGAGCAAAACTCACAATTTCTCGTACAGGAAATCTAGAAATCATTACAAACCGTACACTTGCTATGTCATCTTTGCATTTAAATTATGTGCTTTATGTTTCTAAAATCACCAAAAATCTCATTAGAATTTTAAAGCTGTAAGAAGGTAACAAAGTGACAATATTAATTTGTGATAATCTTTGTCTTATCAAGGACAAAATGCAAGAGAAGTTTTTGCTAAGAGAAATGGCTGATGGAGGATTATACAAGTTGAAGTTTCCCAATTTTGCAAAAGAATTTTCACCAGCTTTGGTAATTGAATCGAGTCTATTATGTGTCAAAGAAATTTCAAGTGCTAATGCACCTGAATCCACGCTTTTTGTTTTATTTTCTGTTCCAAATAAACAAAATAATCAAAGTTTGAGAGCTGATTAGGACATGTCAATGTTGCAGCTCTCAAACACACTCCATCTTCCTATAAGATTCATCTCAAAAATTAGAAATCAGATTTATGTTTTACAGTGCAACCTTGACGAGATTCAAAAACTCAGCATTAAAATAAATAAAATGAGAAGCACTAAACCGCTTGAGTTGATCCATTCAGACTTATGGGGACCAACTCTCATCGCTTCAAACCAAGGCTACGATTACTATGTTATCTTTGTAGATGATTTCTCAAATTTTACTTGGCTTTTCCCTTTAACCAGAAAATCTAATCCCTTGTCTGTATTTGTTGTGTTCAAAAGGCAACTAAAAGATTTATTATACCTGAAAATTAAATCTTTTCAACGTGACATGGGTGTGAGTATAAAAGCTTTGAACCTTTACTGAAAACTGAGGGAATAAAACTAAAATACTCATACCCATACACGAGTTATCAAAATGGGAAAGCTGAGTGAAAACATAAACATCTTATTGAAACTAGTTTATCCCTTTTGGCTCAGGGAAGTATGCCACTTAAATTTTGGCCAGAAGCTTTCAACTATACCATTTATCTGATCAACAGAACTGTACCCCTACTCTTGACAATAAAATACACTTAGAATGCTTTTACCACAGCAGACCAGAACTTTCTCTCGTTAAAGTCTTTGACTACGAATGTTTTCCGTACCTAAGACCATATAACAAACATAAATTTGATTTTTATTCCTAAAAATGTGACTGAGTTCAAGTTCCTTGTACAAGGGCTACTTGTGCTTGCGTCATTCAGGAAGAATCTTCATATCAAGATGTTATCTTCAAACAATTTTAAAGGAGAATTTTTTTTTATATATAAACTCTTAGGTAATTAGCTCAATGATGTTGACAAGCTGTCAATCTTAAAGATCATCTAATCGAATTTGCGTAAGTTTAACCATCTAATATTAATATTAAGAATCTCACAAATTCCCTCGTGTGGGAAGGGGATCCAACCGGATCTAGTAACACTAACCAAGGAGATAGAGATCCAGACTTTTGTTGGACATGCACTCATATATCAGCTTTTTTTTTCTCTCCCCCAAACCCTGAGTGTGTGTGTGTCTCTCTCTCTATATGAAAGTACTGTGGCAGGATATTCAAGAAATGGGATTTCTCTTTCTGCAAGACTTATATATATATATATATACCAAAATAGATACCAAATTGTAGCTAGAAATCAGGCAGATTTGCATCTGCATTGAAACATATTGCACAAACACCAACAAACAAATTTTTTCTTTACAGATTACCGTATAAACAGGACACAAATCCACCCTCTCCTAGCTTGTTTGCACTAGAAAAATTTATTTTTAAAGCTAAATAGAACTAAGTTATTTCACATATGCCCATAATAGAGCTCACAATAGTCTGCTCGCCGAATCCTGTCAATACCCATCTTCAATGTTTGTATTTTTTCTGGTTTATCAGAACAGAATACTTAGACGTTTGAGTTAGAATATATATTTATACTTTATGACTAACAAAGATAATTTTTGTTTGGAAGTGCTTCATTAATTCACGTTAACATGGCTGCTAACCAAATGGAAACACAAATCAGCCTAACTCGAAATGGCATACTGTAAACGAAAATTCTCAAATCTCTTCGGTCAATGTTCAGTTCAACCAAAGAAATTTTGGATAAGTAATTCCCTCATCAAAGCATGGCATATATTTTATTTTATTATTATTATTTTTTATTACTTATGGGAAAGAAAGATGGTGGGAAGTTTGTATAAAGAGAATACAGAAAGCTTAAAATTACTTGACAATTGACAGAATGTCATGTCAAGAACCCAATATAAAATTGCTTAGCTATTTCTCTGAACGTTTCCGGATCTCATTTAGTTTCCTTGAAAATGAATCACAAGTCTTTTGAATAGTTTGTTTCCTGACTTCGACTTGAAACAGAAGAAGACTATACTTATCGCTATTATTTAACGATTTCCTTAATTCTTTGTCTCTGTTGTGTTTACTAAATGACAGTAATTAAAAACTATATATTCACAGAGTTGGAGAAAAAAAATTTAACACGTTATACAAAAATTGCAAAATTCCAACTCTCTTATTTTTATAGCCAATACCCCTACTGTAAATTTATTAAGACCGTTTTGCCTGAATATAATTGTTTGTTCAGTTTCTGATAATTAACACAGTGTAAATCTCATTATTTACACCCATTTTTTAATTGAAATTCATTACATTAGATTATCAGAATTCACATCAATAATTATGAATTTCTCAGGGCAATGATTAATAGTTTAAAGTGGATGAATATAAAAAAATTGATTAGGTAAATAGCATTCAATTAGAGTCCGTAGAACATAAACATACAAGTTAAGATTTTAATCATAAAATTAATCAAATAAACGTGAATTTAAATTAACCTTTAATTAAATAAAGATTAATTTAATTTTCAAAGTGTGAGATCTCCGATAATCAAAATCCTTATACTTTGAATTTTGCTTCGTCAAATTTGAGAGAGATGGATAGCTTGTTAATTTTGCAAATTTTTGATAAATTATAAAAAATTCTAATAAAAAATAGAAAATGACCCCTATTTATATTATTATTTCATTTACTTAAATGTTCTTGGTCTTTAATACAAAGACGAATAAATTTCAAAATATGTCCTACAAACTTCGTAATACTAAAATATAAAATGATAAATTTGCTTTTATTAAAAATTTTAATGATAAATATATCTCTAAACTAGTCAAACTTGCTTTGATTAAACTTATTTTAATTTTATTTTTATATTTAAATATTAATAAAATATTATAATTTATTTTAAATTATATTAAAGTCAATATATAAAACTCTCAATTTTATTAAACTAGTTAACGTGTAAATCCTTTATACTTTTTAGCCTAATATTAATTTTAAAAGTACTAATTCTCTTGTGAATAATATTTATTCTCTCTTAAAGTAAGAATAAGTATAAGTTATTAGTTATAACCTTTTATTTTATTGTGATATTAGCTGTAAGTCAGAATCGATTTTATTGAACTCGTTTTGAACTATTCGAATACTCAATAAGTATGATTAACATCTAGTAATATATTATAATTTCTAAACCATAATAAAAAAGATCTTTATTGAACTTTTTATATTTGATTGTACGTTTCATGTAGATAAATTCTCTCTATTCATTTAATCTCCAGTAAGTTAGAGTTCACAAATATAAAAACTTTAAACTCAATTATATGCAGACCATCAGTCAATACGCACAGAACTCATCATTAAGAATTCTTCATATGACTTTGTTCTATCTCTAGTAAGGAGTTTTAGGGTTTTAACTATTTACTGATATTCTACTAAAAACTCAAATTTAAACCGAGTTAGCAGAACTTTAAAATCTTATATATGAGTCAATAGATCCCATTTGTTTATTCGCATCTCGATATAAATATTGCATAATCAAATTAACTTTTCATACAAATTAGTCTCGTATTTATACACCATATAAATTATATGTATCTATATCGAATAACAACTATAACGTCTCAAGTTTAAGAAATAGTTCTCACACTAGTACAATCATATGACGAATCATTGACAGCATACTTTCATATGATTTATCAAAGCTTCAGTCACATTTGAAAAATAGTTAATTAACTATTAATCTACATTAATATCCTAATAACATAACTATCATGTCATTCATACTAATATCATCATATAATATTTATCAAAGATATTCAGCGTATCCACTATGTGATATTGATAGTCGTTTGATCAACTTTTGTAGAGAATAATTTTAATAATTAAATTATCTAGACATTTATATGTATACTTTTTCATTAGTATGATTAAAAAGAAAAAGCAGCATATACGTATAAATAAGAAATAATTTTTTTATTAATAAATATATATAGTACATATTAAATATTGTAATTTAATACAAAATACTAAAAATTAACAATACGAATAATTTAGGGACATACGATACTAATACACTTCTTCTTACACTAAAGTTATTTGCTATTGTATCTACTATTTATCTTCTCAAAATACTGATTTAGCTACTTTGGTGTCATCATTTTAGTAAGACGATCAACAACATTATTTGTTGAAGGTGTTTTCTATATAATAATCTTTTTATTACTAACAAACTCTCTCAAAATGTGATATTTTTGTTGAATATGCTTAAACTTCTATTGTATTCTCAGTTTCTTTACTTGTGCAATAGCACCTGTATTCTTAAATAATATGCATATTGAATAAGCCATACTAGAAATCACAATAAGTTCAAATAAAAATTGTCGCATTTAGATAACTTTCTTAACTACTTTTAAAGTAGAACATACTCAGCCTCTGTAGTGAATTTAATTGTTGTTATATGCTTGAAACTTTTTCATTTTATAGAACCTTTATTACATAAAATATAAAATCAGATGTAGATTATTAATCATTTATATCTAATCAAAATTTTGAATATAAGTACCTATGAATACTTAACTCTTGAGATTCATAATTCATAATCAAATCCTTAATTATTCTTAATACTTAAAGATTATCTTCACTATTGATTAGTGTTTTTTCTTAGAATTAGCCTGATATTTGCTAATAATACTTATATCATAAATTATATCATGTCTTGTACATAGCATAATGTGTATCAAATTATAAATAGTTGATGCCATACAACACACTACTCATTTGTTGTCACTCTTCATTGATCTTTGGACCCATATTTTTAAAAAGATAAAGATTGATGTGAATTTTATTGATTTGCCAGAGACTGACAGTATATATTAGTGATTACAACCTAGAAAAACTAAGAGTTAGTTAATAATAGATAAATCCTTGACTTTAAAATTTCTAAATTGAGCTGATTCTTGGACTTAAATTAAATTAATTAAATATTTTGCATTAATACTTGGTTGTTGCACTTCAATTCTTCTCTTTAATGCTTGAATCAATTTATTTATGGCTTTATGCATCATTTTAGTCCTAGCTCTTATCATTGGTCCTCTATGAATGTGTAGAGGATCATTTGGACTCTTTGATGTGCTTTCTTAATCTCTATTATCTTTCCTCTCTTTAAAAGGATTTATTCCTAAATCTATGCTTGTATCAAAATAAGAGAGATTAGATATATTAAAAATTGCTCTTATATTATACTCACTGGGCTAGTTAAGCTTATAGGCTTTGTAGTTGATGTACCTAATAACTTGAAATAGTCTATCTCCTTTTAGTTGCAACTTAGATCACCTTTACACTGGAAACTTTTCCTTACACATATGCACCCAACCTAATCTCCAGGCTCTAATATAACTCTCTTATGCCTCTTATTGGGTTGATTAGCATATTACTTTGCACTTTTCTCAATTTATTATCATACCTTCTCATGAAGCTTCTTTACTAGTTTTTCTTTCTTTACACCATCTAAACTAACAAACTTATTAATAGGTAATGGCATTAAATTCATTAGTGTTAAGGGGTTAAAACCATAAACAATCTCTAAAGGTGAGTAACCAGTAATAGAATGCATAACTTTATTATATACAAATTCTACATGTGACAAATAATCTTCCTAAGTTTTTAAAATCTTTTTGACAATGGCATACAATAATGTAGAAAGAGTTCTATTTGTTACCTCTGTTTACCCATTGATTTAGGGGTGACAAGTAATAGAGAAAAGGAGTTTTGCACCTAAACTTTCCTATAAAGTTCTTTAAAAATAGCTCAAGAATTTAGCATCCCAATCTAAAACAATACTTCTAGGTAGTCTACAAAGTCATACCATCTCTCGAAAGAACAACTCAGTTATATTTGTTACATCATCGATCTTATTGTTCGCATATGCCCTAAGATCTAATCATGATTTTAGATATTTGGCATATTTAATGTATCATAACATTGATAGCTTAATAAAATAATTTTTTTTATTACATATCTGTGCATTTTAATAATTATAATAATAGCCTTACAATAAAAGGTTCAATTAGTTGGACACTATTCTTAAATGTCCCTAGTCAAGCATTATTATGTATAAGGCAATAATAACACATTAAGACTAGTATGTGTAGTGATTGATGACAATATGAGATGTGTCATGATATGAGATATAAAATTAACACATAA
>JAWDEX010000018.1:479931-513583 GCA_035221805.1 Trichilia hirta
ATATTCTCCCTTCTCTTAGTAAAAAATTGTAAATAAGGGTAAAATTTAAAAAATTAAAATTCAAGATCAATATTTTTTGTAACCGTTTTTACGAAAGTTGTAGGGCGTCTAACACCTTCCCTACACTTAATCAACCCTCCGAACTTAGAATCTAAATTTTTATGTGATCTATCCCACCATTATTAATTATATAGATGGCGACTCCATTTTTAAATTTTTCTTTACGTCAAATTTTGGACGACGTCAACAATCATTGCTAGTTCTAACAATTGTTTACACTGGTAAAAGGATTATTCGATCTGAATATAGTTGCTAATTATCAATTAGTTTCTTAATATTATAATTATTTAATTTTAATTGTCATTTAAATAATAATGCAGACAAATTAATGGTTAATGGAAAGTGATATGGAAAGCTTTGTCTATGCATGCCTAACCATGGAATATTAATTAATAATAAATATTATTTAATTAATTTTTATTCGGTAATATCTATATAATAGATATAATAATATTTTTTTACTATAAAAATATATTTTCCAATAATATTAATAATATAAATTTTTTATAGAAATTAATTTAATAATTAATGTAGCATAATTATGTTATTATCACATAATTTATTTTTTTACTCTTATAAAATTTTATTCTATTACCGTAAATTTATAAACTATGCAATAATAATATAATTTTATTAATTACGTTTGTATATTTGACATTATTTTTTTAGAAAAATTTGAACATAAATTTTATATATTAAATCAATAAAATGTATGATTACGATTAACTACTATGGACAACCATATTTTTCTAAAATCTTTATATAATCTATTGTCATATGTTTTTATTAAATTAATAGTGTGTTATTTTCAAAAAATTAATAAAAAAATTCGATGTCACTTTGGACACTCAACTACTAATCAAGGGAAAACAAACAAACAAACAAAAACAATTATTTGGGTATATTTTCTCCAATAAAATCAAATGCATGACGGATTATATATTTAATTCAAATTTAAAAAATTATGTTGTTTCGGAAAGAAAATAATTTAAAAACTGCATTTCCAATATATTTTCGAAAAAAATGGTGGGCAATCAATCATTTTCCTTTCTCGACGGTCTAATTATATATATGTGTGTGTGTATCATCTCAAGCTGACATGATGTAAAAAAAAAAAAATTTTAATTCTAGTTGGTCAAGTCAAACTTTCAAATATATTATAATTTGTGCAACAGGATGGGAGACCAGTCGGAATTCAGCTAATAAGAATAAAAAAACGGAAAAACAAGTGATACCTTGAAGATTACGGAAGATGATAAGAATTAAAGTCCGGAGTTCGTTTATTTTATTTTCTTGCTGAGGAGGATGTTTAATCCCTTATCATTTCTTATTTTTACGGTAAATAAAGTCTTCTTTTATGAGCTATATTCAAATATTATTATTGTTATTAATGAAGTTTTTATTAGTTTATTTGTGGAATTAATGCTTTAAATTTGTCTGTCCAATAAATTAATAATTTATAATGTGTGAAATTAATACTAAAAAAAAGATAAATTTATATATTAAATAGAAGGACTCAAAACTTAAAAATTAATTTATTAAAAGATAAGGTTAAAAATTAGGTGACACTAAGTATTGATTCTTGAAGAAATATTAATTAATTAATTAATTAATTAGAATAGTTACTTTCATTATAATTTTAAAAGAGAGAATGAAATAATTTTAAAATCTGCATTAATATATTAACTACGATAAATGTAGTTAAATATAGCAAACTTGAGTGGATTCAAACTCTTAAACTTATCACTTTCCGTAAGTAATTCGTTTAGTTTAATTGTTTGTTTAGTAAATTTAGTATAATTTTAAAATGATTTTTAACATTTTTTTCAATTTATGTCAAAATTAAACTATTTTAATCATAATAATTAATTTACAAATTCAGTTTTATTCTCTAGAGATTAATATTTTATTATCTTTTTACTATAAAATGCAACACCGTAAACTTGCGACATCTTTATGTATTTATGAACATGGGTCATAGTTTAAATACTAAGTGTTAAAATTTAGTTTTATTATCATTCGAATTTTGGCAATAATAAAAAAATAAAATTAAATATATAATGCTTTATAAATCTTTTCAAAATAATAAAAAAGATATATTAAATGTCGTAACATGTATTTATTAAAATGGCATGTTACAAGTGTGTAATATTATATTTATAATATAATATAATATATTTTATAGTATATTAATATTGCATAATTAAATTGATAAGTGGGATTGTTACGATCTTGATTATGAACGTCAATTGTCTAAAAATTGTTTGTTTTAAGGTTCAAGTGTAAGTGTGTGATGTAAAAATATTTTATATGAAAAAATTTTAAGATAAATAAATAATATATAAGTGAAATAGATTTATAAATCTAATACCTTAAAGTTTTGGATCGTAAGTGGTGTTCAAATTCATAAATATAGTTACTCATTTGACCTATATATGTTCTTTTTAATTTTGTACATACTCCCCAAATCTTAATAATTAGTATTAGAATTGATGGCTCAAAAGAAATATGAGTATAGATGGTAGACAATAGTTGTGCATGTTCTTATGATTGTAATCCCATGAGAAATGATAAAGAGTCTTAGCCTAAACTCAAAAAAAATGGTCCAAAAAAAATAGCCAAAGAAAAATGGGCTAGTTTAAGATGGACTAATAATTCGTATTCGTGGCTCTTACAAAAAAAGAGAATGTTTGATTCTTACGTGATTCTAAGTAGAGCATTAACAAACATACACTCCAGATAAAGTAGAAAGCAAACCGAGGAATGACTCTTATAGAAATAAAAGTATGTTCTCCACTACATGATTTAAGGCAGAGCTGATCGAGAAATGGCTCCTAAAAAAAAATAAAATAAAAAAAAAGTAAGTTTTCTACTACATGACTTTAGGCAGAATATTTACAAGGTTGAACTAACTTCAAGATAAGTGGGTCGGGTTGGGCATGGGTTGTGCTTAGTAGAAATATGAACTCTTAGTAATATCATAATACTTAAATATAACTGGCTTTCATTTGAGGGGAGCTAAAATATAATAAAGTTCAAATTCAATATGAAGAGTCTCATATTTAAAGGAGAGATTGTTAGATTGTATGAGTATGTTAAGCAAAAATATCTCATACTAAAAAGTTACAAGGCAAATAAATAATATATAAGTGAAATACTTCAGGATAAGTGGGTTGGGTTGGGCTTGGTTTGGGCTTGATAGAAATATGATTTCTTAGTAATATCGTGATACTTAAATATAAATAACTTTTATTTGAAGGGAGCTAAATATAGTAAAGTCCAAGTCCAATATAAAGACACTCACACGTAAATGGGAGATTATTAGATTCAATACTTTAAAATTTTAGATTATAAATAGTGTTTAAATTCATGAATATATTTACTCATTTAATTTTTAATTTAATTTTTATGTATTTTTCTTCAATTTTGGGCATGCTTCCAAATCTTAACAGTCTAGTTTTTAATCAAACTAATCATACAAAATATTTTAAGATAAAGCCAACATTATCCACAAAACGAAACAAAGTTAGTGGTCTTGTCTACCTCTATAAATCTTTGTTTACTAATTATATATTATTATTTAACGTTTAATTTAAATATTTTATAATAAAAAATATGTAGACAATGAATAAAAGTGAAATCGGAAATAATGGTTTAACCTAGTACAATGGCCCAATAATTGTGATCATTCATATGGTTAATGGGGGCACGTTTGAATTTCGTTTTAAAATTTTGGATTCTCATAGTTAAGTAAATTATATTTTAATTATAAAATTAGAAGTCCTTAGTCTATAAAATCATCCTGACTAGGTCAAGTATTTTTATTGGTCTTATGTAAATACAAAAACAAGTGTCCGTTTTGCTACGCTAACTTCCTTTTTAATGGATTGGATTGGATCTAAATTATTGATTTGCATTTTGCAAAGCACCCACTCCACGAGGAGACCAATCAATCAACACACGCACATACACTCGTTTTCAATTTTAATAAGAAAATTTAAAGAGTAAGTGTAAAACAGTAATTTACCCCAATCTAAGTGAATATCTCTTTGTTCATAGAAATAAAGTCTAGCATTTTCTTCTTATTCTTAATTAAAAGAGAAAGATTAAATTATGTGCATTCCTACCCATTAAATCCCTAATTGAGATTGCTTTCGATTTTTCCTAAAAAGAAAACACAAATATTTGAGATTCATTGTATCTAAAATAATTTAAAGCAAATACTAGTAGACAAAACTATGATAACAACCAATTACTACAAAACAATTATGCCCATCAAGATTTCTTTTTCTTAAAAAGACAAAACCATACAAAAGCTGAAAGAGAAAGCAAATCAAAACAACTTAATCAATATTTTATTTTCTATTGAAGAAAGAATGCAAATACAAAACTCTGAAAATTACAGAAGCTTAAATAATAATGTAATTCAGTTTGATGGAATTTTTGTAGTTCTACTACGGAATCATAAAATATCATTAAAGTTTTATGCTTTCCTTTCTTTCTATATGACCACAATCAAGTCTGCATTCCAAATTGTCCAGAACCAATGAGCTACTAATTGACTCTTGTTCTAACAACCATAACATGATCTAATGCAACCTGAACAACGAGTTCAAATTCCGACAACTTCATCCAAGAGTAAAATCTTTCGAGACTTGGTTTAATATAGTGGACTCTTCTTTCTCCTACTAAAGAACTTCTTCGAGATTTTCTACAGAAAATTCTGAAGGGGAAATAATTTGAGTTTAATTTCTATTCATCATGCCCAAGCAAGCTAAGAAAATGATAACCTATATTTTTCACAGTAAATTTACTAATATGTATAATGAAGTTGTAGCTGTGGGCATAGATATTTTGCTAATTAATATATAGATAGATAGATAGATAGATAGATAGATAGATAATGGCACCTATTAATCTAATTGATAACAAGATAATGGCACCTATTAATCTAATTGACATGTTATCACACAACTAATTAACTAGGCTTCTTTGTCCATGTCTTACCCAAACAATAATTGTTTTTCTCATTTAGGAATTACAATTTTTACTTGGGATTTGATCTAGGGTGCATGGAACATCTTTCTTATATGGATGAAGGTATACCTAATGTCACAATCCAAAAATCGAGATTGTGACGGCATAGAGGTAGGGATATCTCATCCTTATAAGTTTCAGACAAAACTTAATATGTAAGTCTATAATACAAATAATGCAGATCATACATATACAAATTTTTTAATCATTTACTGAGGGCTCTATGTCCATCATCATCATACTATTCATATACAAAAGAAAACACACACACACACATACATATACACAGCAATGTACAAGAGTCAATATACACAATATATATACATCATTGGGCGTCATATCCCAGTATACAAAACAAGTAAACTAATACTAGATGAAAATTCCTAGGTAATATATAAAGAATCTGAATTTCTAATGCTCTTCATGAATATTTCATTAAATCCTCACATAGAAGGAGTCCTGTAATTACTAAAAACTGTGGCGATGTGAGTTTTGAGAAAACTTAGTGAGTGAATACTAAAATCATAAAAAAAATAAATTATAAATAAATTTACTTTTGACGTGAAATATATTTTAAGTTAAAGTCAATTGCAAACATAAATTATAATAACAGGACATTCACTACATGCTATTATGGTTCCAAAATTATAGTTTCAAAAAGTCAAATGAAAATAGAGAAGTATGCAATGATGTGTATAAATTTCAGGTCGGATATTAAACTGCCCTTCACCCCTTACTTCACACATGTATTAGTACATACACAAAATAGTAATTAAGAGGTATTCCCACTCATGACTCCTGATTAGAGTATCATAAAATAAAAATTTAGGATACAAATTAAAAATTTTAAAAACATAATTTAAAGTATAAGAAAAGTTGAACAAACCACAATCTATCAAATTACATATATAAACTGTCTTTAAATCACGCCATAATACATATTATCAAAATTTTAAGATCGACCTCCGACCTTAAAGGTACTCAATCATCAAAAATATTGTTACAAATAAATGAGATCTCCTTCTAGTCTTTATCTTAAATAAATCACAATCGTCTCCTAAAACAATCGAAATCATATATAAAATATTTTTGTTGTTCTAAAGTATAAGAAAAAATAAGTTTTAAATATTCGATTTTGTAAAAAATATATATATATAAAGTAAAAGTAATTCTCACTCACCAAATGCGTCTCTAAACCAAAATCTAAATAAGAATCAAACCAAAGTGGACTAAGTGGTTACACCCTTGACATATTTATATCAAAATTATATTAATTATTAATATAATGATTGAAATATACATATTTAAATTTAACTATGAAATTAATAAATAACGAGATTTTTTTTCTTCTAAAATCTATTTTTTCTATAATTTGAACTTAGCTATTAACACAAAAATTTTCAATTATGTTTAATTTATTATTACTAATTAATTCGACACGACAACACTTTATTTCAAAATTAAAATCAAGCCTAAATGTTATTCTTATTATTTATATTCTTTGATAAACTTTATTTTACATAATTTAAAACTAATTGAGTTAATTCTAACCTAATTGAATATAATAATAAAGAATAATTTTAATAAATAATTATTTTTATAATAAATAGTAATTATTATCAAAAAATTTACCGAAATATGAAAATAAAATATTACTGATTTTGAAAATTATATTAAGAAGTCAATTTAATTCTTAAAAGTTTGAATTACAAATAATTGAGAAAAGTCTTAAATCGTAAATAGTAATTTTATTCATTTTTTTATTTAATTATTAACTAAATTACTTTGATAAAATTTTTAAAATATAGTCTGTGTCGAATACGTTAGATTAATGGTAAAAAATATAGTTATAAAATGAGTAATTTAAAAAAAAGTTTAAAAAGGAGCAAATAAAAACGGAGGAAAAGAAAACGTGCTGGAAACGAAAGCGAATGGTTCTACTTTCTATTTGTTTCAAATATCAATTAATGAACGGTGAAATAACCTATTTACTCTAAAAAAAAAATAAAATAAAATAAAAAAAAAGGGTATTACACTTACAGAGTTAGTAAAAGGTATTATCCGTTCTCGATATATTAATTAGCAATTTCTCACCGTTCGTTTTAATTTTTGGTATTCTTCAGATAATTCCCAATATTATTTGGCCAACAAAGATTAAATAATTAATTAGTGTCCAAGACGGCTACTGGATGGAGTTTTTCTACTAGTTTGTTTATGTGCATTGACGTAATTAATTATTTGTGTTCAGACTTGGTACAGAAAACTAGCCAAGGCATTTAGGCATGGTACCTAGATTAAATAAAAGAGCAATGATAAAGTTACAAATAATTTCAGACTTGGTACCTATATGATCACTGCAGGCTTACTTGATTTATTACTATATTACTTGTACGGGTCATGCACTTGCGAGAGTCACCAACAATATGTGGTATCATTGACCTACATTTTCTTCAACAGCCCTGTGAAATTCCTTTCCTCTTGCTCTTCATCATCTGTTTCTAGAAACTGGGCTGCTTCAGGTCCTGAAATCTACGCTTTCATTTCTTAAGCATTGAGTAACCGCTTCACAAATTAATTGTTCATCCTTAAAGCCTACATTCATCTAGCCAGTAATTCTAACGCAGTTAGATATTAACTGAACTTACTTCCAATTGCAGAGAAGCTTCCTCTCGTTCATTTTGACCAACTTGTTTTCAAAAAGCAGGCTTTTTCGGAAACGTTATAACCATGGTCTCGATTATTTCCTCTTTATTTCTAAAAGTCTTTCTAACTCCCCTCTAGAAAAGTCCTTCCTTCCTATAAAATTTTAAGCAATTCTATCCCTCCCACAAGTCACCAACATATTTATATCCCCAACGACACTTCCAACTCCATCTTTATCATAATCAATATTTTCAACCCCCTCTTGCACGTTGCCCCTTTATTTTCTTTCAAAATGAAGCCTTCGTTCTTTGGTGCACAAAATAAAAGTAAAAATTGACTCCAACTAATAGTTAGTTGACTTATATAAACTCCGGCAAAATACAAATTAATCTCAAAATGAAAGAAAGCATTTTTGCACTGTTGCCCCTGAATTTTGGTCTAAAATATTTTACCTCCCAAACTCCACATTGACTTTTAGTATCCCTATCGTTGCCGATATAAATTTGCTCTTTACTCACCTAATATGCTCTGTTGCCGACGTCAATTCCACCTCTACCGGCTATATTTATCACCATATGATCAAAAACAATTCTCCAACTTCACAGAAATTGTCTAACAAAAGAACCCATCAATCACGACCCTTCTATCCATTGGAGGAACAAATTCAACTTTGTCTTCAATGGTTAATGATTCATCGCACAGGAAATCATTCATTGATTCTTCAATAAGATAGCTAGGCTTTATGGCTTTCGGGGCCTAGACCTTGCTTGGACGAATGTGAGCTCAATAGATGATGCGTTCAATATGGATGTACTCTTTGAGGATTGGCAAGTTGCGACAGAATTAGAGTCAGAAAACAGAAGCCAAACACAGTTGATCTTAACGGCAAGAAGTGGACATTCACCAGGGAAACAAGAGATTAATATAGACTCGATTGAACAGCACTTGAATTGGGTTCGTGTTGTTACCGCTGGATACTGCAAACCAGTTTGGGAAAACATTGCCAGTTGACCCAACCAGAATTGCGAAAGCGGAATAAAATACAATTAATTACCTAAATAAAAATTTAAATAACCTAATAACCTATCAAACATCAAAATAATCAAATAGAAAAATATGAAAAGTTTCCTCAAATTGTATATTATATTGTTGTTTTGGAAACAAAAAGTAAAACTGTGTTATCAAGAAAACTAATTTCAAGATTCTTTGAATATTTTATTTTTTTCGTTTTAATTAAACTTTGATCAAATTCGGAAGGGAAAACTAATATTAAATTTTTATTTTGATAAAAGTATCAATAAATTTATTTCATGTTAAATAAACGCTACAAATCAATGTTTTGTCTTAATAAAAAGTAAATTTTGTTTTTTTTTTTTATTTTTCATTTCTGAAATAAATTTTTATCTTATTAAGATAAAAAGAAATAGAAATTTTGTAAGTCAAACTAATTTAAAAATAGTATTGAAACAAAATAACTAATGAAAGATTTTTATTAGGGTAGTTGGATTTAAATGTAATTATACATATACAATTATTTATGTTTATCAATTTAATAAGTTTTGAGGGATTTGGATGACAAATACGTATAATTTTTACCCCTCTGAATCCGTCCCTTGATTGATGGAGGATTCTCTGCTGAAAAAGCAGGCTTTTTCGGAAACATAGAAGAAATTAAAAGCATGGAAGGTTTCTATTATGACCTTTCTCCAAAAGACAATGACTCTATTTGGAAAAAGTCTTTCCTGCCTCTAAAATTTTAAGCATCTCTCTAATAGATTCCGGATTTCAGTACTAATATAAACCTTTATAAAACAAATTTACAGATGTAATTGATAATAATTAATAAAAAAATAAATTTTAACTATATATAAATAAAATATATACATGTTAAAAGATTAGATAAATTTAGATAAATATAAATAACAAATCTTAAGTTGTGACAAATTTATATTTCCAACAGCACTTCAACTTCATTTTATGATTATTAATATTTTCAAACCCCTCTTGTACGTTGCTCCTTTATTTTCTTTGAGAATGAATTGTCTTTGTTATCTGGTCCTCAAAGTCGAAAGAAAAAAAAAATTGACTTCATCTAGACTATGTTACCTTAGCTAGTCTCTCTTGTCATATCAATTAGACCATAAGGAAAGAAACACTATTTGCACTCCTGCCTCTGAAGTTTGATCAAAGTAAACTTAAATAGAAGCAGTAATACTAGAATAAAACTTCAGGGCAATTATAAAAATACCTTAAAAATAATTATATTAAATTAATGGACAAAGTGAACAATTAAATTAGGAAAGTTCCGAGAGATTTCCATTTCCAATTGCAAGTTCATATAAACGTCCCTCTCCTTTTTCTTCTATCTCAAATTCTCCAAAAGAATTCTTTAAACAGCTTAGGCCAAAAAATGGTATCCATAATTATCAGCATTGTTTTCCGTTTTCTTTTATTCTTACAATTTTTTCCTGCGAATGCAGAAACATGGATAAGAGCTGGTTATTGGAATTCAACAAATGAATTCCCCATTTCCAGCATAAATTCTTCCCTCTTTACTCACCTAATTTGCTCTTTTGCCAATATCAGCTCCACGTCCTACCAGTTATATTTTTCACCATACGATGAAAAACAATTCTCCAAGTTCATAGAAATTGTCAGACAAAAGAACCCATCAATCACGACCCTTCTTTCCATTGGAGGAACAAATTCAACTTTGTCTTCAATGGTTAATGATTCATCTCGCAGAAAATCTTTCATTGATTCTTCCATAAGATTAGCTAGGCTTTATGGCTTTTAGGGCCTAGACCTTGCTTGGACAAATGTAAACTCAATAGATGATACGTACAATATGGGTCTGCTCTTTGAGGAGTGGCGAGCTCCAATAGAATTAGAGGCAAACGGCACTAGCCAAACACAGCTGATCCTAACGGCAAGAACTGGATATTCACCAGGGAGACCAGCAGATTATCCAATGGACTCCATGCAACAAAACTTGAATTGGATTCATATTGTTGCTGCTGGATACAGAAAATCTGGTTGGGAAAACATTACCAATGCTCCTGCAGCTCTGTATGACCCTAGTGGTGTTATTTATACTGATTACGGTATAAAGGCATGGATTGATGGAGGAATGTCATCTGATAAGCTGGTTTTGTGTTTGCCTTTCTGTGGCTATGCATGGACACTCAAGAATCCTGAAATCAATGGCATTGGTGCACCAGCAACAGGACCAGCGATGAGAGACAATGGATTTGTTCCCTATATGGAAATCATCGATCACATTCAGCAATACGGTCATAATGTCACTGTTTTCTATAACTCAACTTATCGGGTGAATTACTGAATAATTGGGACAATCTGGATTGGTTTCGATGATGTCGAGACCATAAGAGCAAAGATTTTTTACGCGAAGGAGAAAAAGCTGCTTGGTTACTACGTGTGGACAGTGTCCTATGATAAATATTGGACGCTATCTAGAGTTGCAGGTATATACATTGACAAATTCCAGCTTCCTTCATATTATAATCTGTTCTGCATCTCTGCTTGACAATGTGAATTATTTTTCAGCGGAGGAGGACAAGATTGTTAATTCATTACCTTCTGTGAATAAGGATAGTAGTCATAAAAATAGACATAGTAAGCGGAGATTGTTGGTAATTATTTTGACTTCAGCCATAGCTGTACTTCTCCTTCTGGGCTTTTTCGCATATTACTTCAGGATGAGGAAGCTGAAACTCAAGAAGGGTAACTAACTTCAGATTATATTTTTGTGTGTATATATAGGTATATGTTTCATTTACAACATAGGATAATTGATTGTCCTTTTTTTTCTGTTTGTTAATAAGAAAAGATTTATCTGATTAAAAAGGATCTGAAAGCAAAGCAAATAAAGTAGCAGCTGCTGAAGATCTCAATACTAATATTCCAAATCTGATTGAATATATTTTGGATGAAATTGAGGATGATACCAATAAATTTTCAATGGAAAATAGGATTGGGGAAGGTGGATATGGTCCTGTTTACAAGGTAAATATATACTAAATATTATTGATTAAGGCTAGTTTTCTAACTTTTTCTTCTGGAAACTAACAGCATACAATTTCCAGGGTGTATTACCTGATGGACAGGAAATAGCAGTGAAGAAACTTTCAAAAACATCCACACAAGGATTTGAGGAGTTAAAAAACGAGGTTACACTTACAGCCAAACTCCAGCATGTGAATCTCGTCAGAGTTTTGGGTTTTTGCATTGACAAAGAAGAACAAATACTGATCTACGAGTACATGCCAAACAAAAGTTTGGACTACTACCTCTTTGGTCTGCTGCACATTTTCTTGGTACTTTTTATGCATTTTTCATAATCAAACTAATTCCTGACCTTTTATAATCAAATTTTGTTGCAGACCCCGTTCGGAGGTTTACTTTGGATTGGGAAATGTTTATATCATTGAAGGGGTTACTCAAGGGCCTCTATATCTCCAAGAATACTCAAGATTTACTATTATTCATCGAGACTTGAAAGCTAGCAATGTTCTGTTGGATAAAGATATGAAACCTCGGATATCAGATTTTGGAATGGCTAGAATTTTTGCAAAGGAGGGTCCCGAAGCAAACAGTGAACAATTTGCTGGAACGCGGTAAGTAGAGAGAGAAATTTACAGTGTTGATTTACTCCAAATTTGCATTTCCAGATGTCTACAGAAGTATCTATATATACATTTTCATGTGTAGTCTTTGTAATTATTCAATACAGAGGCATAATTCCGCCTGAATACGTCAGCTATGGCATATACTCTACTAAATTCGATGTTTATAGTTTCGGGATTCTACTTCTTGAAATCGTAAGTGGCAAAAGATCATCATTTTTGTATGGCTTGAATAAAGATCTAAGCCTTCCAATGCATGTAAGTTCCTCTGTTAATCTCTTTGGATTAAAATTTAGAATTCAATTACCAACATAGCATTTGATATTTGATATATAATTCAGGTTTATGAGACTTGGAAAGATGGAAAAGGCAAGGAATTTTTGGATCCAATATTGGATGATACACAATCTTCCTGTAAATTAATGAGATGTTTGCAAATAGCTCTTCTGTGTGTTCAGGAAAACCCAGATGATAGACCTTCCATGTTGGAAGTTTACACTATGCTGAAGAACGAAACCGTGTATATAAATTCTCCAAAGAAGCCCGAAGATGAAGATGTTCCAAATAAAACGACATTGGAAATGGAAATATTATGTTCACAGAATGATTTAATGATTTCAGAAGTATCACCTAGATTATCAATGTAGGCTTTTGAGCTATTGATGTACTTGAAGTGTAATAATATTTTCTTACTTCTGTTAGAGTATGAAATATTCATGAGATCAAGCAGACAAGCGTAATCCTTGAAATGGAAGCTTCCTTCCTTGTATGCAAATGGGAAATGTAATCGTATATTTTTTCCGACATCTTGATTCCTGATCAGTATAACATACAATTTTCACAGCTCATCTAACAATATTCTTCATGGAATTAATTCTAAAGCCATTTTAAAATTTCTACAAGTGATTTGTCAAGTGATATGAGCTGAGGAAAGGTGTTTATTGAACATGTACGCGGTAAATTTTCTTTTTTTGAAGGATATTCCCAGTCGATGTCGAGACCGTGGAAGCCCTTAGACCTGGCGAGTCTTATCGATGAGTCGATAAATGACGTCCGGGAAGAAGGCTGACTGGCCATTGTGGCGAATGAGGATTTGTCGGAGCTTTCTCCACCGATTGAGAGGAGGGTTTTGATGGAAACTTTCGCCGGACGGTTGTGGTGAAGGTGGAGAATCGATCCTGGTTTGCTGACGATATTGTGACTTGGAAAGTCTGAGGATTGAGGTCAGCAAAAGCGCTGAAAAGGTGGGTAAAAAGAAAGGAATCAATTTCGGAAACCGGGAAATCGCTGGCCGAAAACCAGTATTCTGCTTTGACTACATTTTGTGCGGCGGAGAAGTGGGGTTGGAGAAGAAGAAGAAAGATGGTGCAGGGAAGGAAAACAGGCGGAAGGATTTTTTAATTTTGATTTTCAGCGTATTTCGATTAATTTGAGAAGTGTCGCAGACCAGCTGCCTTCAAAATATATTTATCTATTTATAACGAATATATCTTAAGCCATCCTTCACTTTTATTTTACTGATAATATTTTTAATAATAAATAAAATAGTTATTTTAACTTTTAAAATATAATTTATAATTAGTCGTAAAAATAAATTTCTAAAAATAGTGATAGATAACAAAAAGTTAA
This sequence comes from Trichilia hirta, assembly GCA_035221805.1. Taxonomy (NCBI): domain Eukaryota; kingdom Viridiplantae; phylum Streptophyta; class Magnoliopsida; order Sapindales; family Meliaceae; genus Trichilia; species Trichilia hirta. The sequence goes on from JAWDEX010000018.1 coordinate 493,947, forward strand.
TTGTTCCTTTTCGGAAAAATTTTAAAAATAATATTTTTTTTTATATAAAATATGTAATCAAACATATTGTCAATGCAATTTTAATTTTTCAAAAATAAAAAATTAAAATATTAACAAAAGATAAAAGCTTAGGGACTTAGATGTTATCAGCTGTTAATTTATTAAGAGAAAATAAGTCAAATTAATGTTATCAGGCGAGTGATAGTTGATTCCTAGCAATCTTTATATATTGAGTTGGAAAGACAAGACTTGTAAAATTAATACAAATCCTACAATTTCTGTCAATATTTTGTTAATAATTTAAGAATGTGATGTGACTTTCTAAATTTAGGATGATACAAGTATTATGATACTTTTATTGTGTTTTAAAAATAAAATGTAGAAAAATAATATTAATTTTTAATATATATATAAGAAAAAATATATGTAATTTAAATTTTAATGAAATATACAATTTATTTTTACTAAATATTTTAACATTTAATTAGTAAATTAAATACGATTAAAAAGATATGATGATAAATTATAAATAGATAAATAAATTATTTAAGCTAATTCCCTTTCTATCTTTATAATTATTGCTTGAAGTAATGTTAGTCAGACCCACGTCCACATATATCCAGCTTAGAGTACGCAAATCCAACGGCTATGAAAAACTTTTTCGTACTTAATGATATGAAATTACTCAAAGGTCAGAAGAGAGAGAAACAAGAGAAAGGGATGTTCACGGCATTGCCTCCCGCGCGAACTCTCAGGTTTCTGTCCGGTTCCTCCCTCTCCAATTCGCCGCCTCAATCGGCTCGTTCAGCTCCCGCCATGTCAGCTTCAGCCGTTCGAATCGCCATCGTCGGAGACGTCGTCAGTTTCTCGCTCTAACGCTTATGATTCAAAAGTTCATCTTTTTAATTTAAATTCAATTATTTGTATTTGAAGCATGATGATTGGGATTTACAAGAAGACACCAAAGCTCTTCAATTTCTTCAGGTATTCTTTCTGCAATTTTTATTACTTTGAATTTTTGCTTTTTTGATTTTTCACTAATTTTTCTATAGTTTGTATGTATGAGAATTTTTTAATGTGAAAATATCTAATTTTGATTCAGCAATCTTAAAAGAAAATCTAAATAAGCTGGAAAATTCATTTCATTTCTAGTTAACAAATTGATGTACGTGATATTTTCTATAATGAATATATGCTTGTATTTTGTGCTTACCTCTATATTTTTCAGTTAACATTTTACATAGAAGTCTTGTCTACATGTCTAATTGAGTTTATGTGAAAATGCAGCCAGATTTGGTGCTATTTACAGGCAGGTTCTCTTCTCCATTGTTGTTTATTGACCTGATTTCATCCGGTATCCTGCATGTAGTACTTCTGATGGATTTGCTCATTTTCCACCAATCTCTACCGCTGAGCTAAGTAGCAAGAATCTTTTTAGTGAAAACGGACTGTTTGCAATATGGACAACACTTTTATTCACTCCTTGAAAATGTATAACACACTTCAAACATTTACATTTGAAAGAACAGGGCACATTTGGTGAAATGGCGTGCTGTCTGTGTTATGGTCTGGTTATCAACCATTCCGTCTTTAGATTTTCTTTTTCCCCCTCTCCAAGTTTCTATATAACTCTGGTTTAATTTCATTTTCTTTCCCACATTGTTGTCTCTTTTAGGTGATTTTGGTAATGAGAATGTTAAACTAGTCCAAAGTGTTGCAGACCTAGAATTTCCTAAAGCAGTTATTTTGGGAAATCATGATTCCTGGAAGACTCAGGAGTTTTCTGAAAAGTAAGTTCAATGTTTTTGAATATGTGTCATATAGTGCCCCTTGTCAGTAGATTCGTCAGATGAAAATGTTTCAATTACTGTTATATAGCCTTTTAACTCCTTTTTGTCTTAAAATTTTGGATACTCTAAACATTTTGATTTTAGTAATTCATTTTTTTCAGAAATTCTTTGTTGGAATTATTATCTAACTTTTCTTTTATCTATCATCAGGAAGAAGGATGGTGTTCAACTTCAGCTCGAATGGTGAGCTTAATGTAATTCCAAAAGTATGCCATATGTTCTGCTTGTATGTCTAATGAGAGGTAAATTCTAGAAATTTGATTAGGGGATTTCAGCTATTGGGTTGCCTGAAAATATATTGAAAGTGGATATCAGATGCGTGAGGACATCTACATAACTGGAAATTATGGCATATGGGACCAGCCATGTGGGCCTTCAAAATGATATATTTTATTTGATGAGATAGACTGTTGTCTCAAAATGATCACAAAAATTAATTTTTAAGTATTTATAGTATGAAGTTCATTGTACAATCTACATCTGTGCATTATCTATGTGACCCTTGACGTACAGAGAGATTATTTATTAGCATAGTTTGACCCTGTTGAAGGATGAGGAGTCGGAAAGGATGGGGCACTGTCTTTTGTGACTATAAAAACAAATCATGTCCAAACTCCCTAGGAATCTACTGTGCAAGGATTTGCAACGTAAATCGGGATCAGTTTGTTGTATCTGTGAATTTTGACTTCATGATGTTGGAGAGATGATGAGGAATTATTTTGGCTTGTCAATGAGGTTAGAGAAAACTTGCATTTTGAATGTGAATTTTCCAGTTGTATGATATGAATTAATGGCACTTTTTGACTGAAAATTAGTAGAAGTAAATCATGAAGAGAGGGGGCAGTATTTACAACTTTTCATGTCTCACTTGCTATTTGAGCTTTATTAGAAGAGATTGAAGTGTGTTTTCTTTGGCACATTATGTGTCATCTGTAAAACTGTTAAAATTATCAAGCAATTGAGCTGATAGTGACAATACTTTTGATGATAATTAGCCTTGGTAAGGAGCATGTAGCTTATCGACGTCTGGATTTTCCTACGTCAAAACTCAGCATTGTTGGCGGACGGCCATTTTCATGTGGGGGCCAGAAGATATTTCGGAAAAGGATTCTATCTGCAAGGTTAGTATTACATTAGGAATAGGCTAAATGCATCCATTCTTTTTACGTCGTGCAATCTGATGAGTTAAATGCGTACTTTTGTGTTCATGATTATAATACTCTCATGTGTACTCAAACTTGCGAAAACAAGAAAAGGCATCGCATCTATGTTTATGTGTTGAGTTGTTAATTTGCTTTAAGATATTAATTTGAAAAGGTCCCTCATCTCTTATTTGTTTCATTGTCAGTCTTGATTAGCTTTTGATTGACTGATATGATATGTAATTTATCATAACAGATCAATTAATATTTTGTGTCTTGTAAAGAAATCAAGAACTTGCATGAATCTGCTGTGAGATTATTTGATATGAAGTCTCCTAATTCTTCTTGTTGCTGTTAAACACTTTTGTGACTCACCAAAATTCAAATATTCTTTTAGATATGGAGTCCAAGATATGGATGGAAGTGCCAAGAGGATCCATAAGACTGCCTTGGATACACCAGAAGATCATTTAGCTATACTTCTTGCACATAATGGACCCACCGGTTCGTTATCTGGCCAAAATTATTTTTGACTCATTTGTTTCGAGGGAAATCTCACTTTTCCAACTAATAATGCTGGAATTTGCAGGACTTGGTTCTGAATCAAATGATATCTGTGGAAAAGATTGGGTAATTGAAGCCGGTGACCATGGTGATCCAGGTAAATGTTCTTGGGGTACAGTTTTCACTGTTTTGTCATTCTCGCTGCCAGCTTGACAGTTTAATTATAGTGTTTTGCTTTTCTTGTTAAACCATGTCATTATTTTGTAGGGTCTTGTGGTTCCTTTTGATTGGCATCTAATGAAACTGATTAGGCCAGTTATGCATGACGGACAAACTATATCCTATAAAATGCATTTTATTTCGTCAATATTAGGATGAAATAATTTTTCACTTTTTACCCTGACATGTTTACAAGAGAGCATCTTCTGGTACAGATCTAGAACAAGCCATATCCCTTTTAAAAGAAACTACTAAAGTCTCTATCCCACTGGTTGTGTTTGGTCACATGCATAAAGAGCTAGCTTATGGAAATGGTCTACGAAAAATGATTGTGGTTGGAGCTGACAAAACCATATACCTGAATGGGGCCATTGTTCCAAGAGTTAAAAGATTTACTGATGAACAAGGAACTGAAAATAGAAGCTTTGTGAATAACAGCACCTCACCTTCCAGTCCAGAGGGAAGAGGTACAATGCGAGCCTTCACTGTAGTGGAGATTTCAGATGGAATAGTAGATAAAATTGTAGAAAGTTGGGTTGCTGTTGTTGGAGACACAACCACATTACAAGAGGAGTATATATTATTTAAACGTGGCACTTTAGATTCTCCCGCTGCTAAAATTTAGGCTGTGGTCATGCTACTGTAAATTGCTCTCATCCAAGCCTCAGTTATAAACAGGCATCTTTTGACACAAAATTGGGTCACTTTTTCTTATTTGGTCTGTGTGTAAAAAGACTTCAAAATGTTTTTAAGCTGAACATTAGCTTTTAAGCACTAATCTATTAGATGTAATAATGTTTATCCTATATTAATCCAAAATTGCCTTCTACAATTCATTTCACTAGATTTAGAGCATGTTTAAAATTGAGGTCGTGTAACTGTATAAAGATATCAAATAAAAATATATGTTTTCCAAATATTTTAGTCTACGTGCTTCTAACATTAAAATACCAGTTAGCAACATATTCTATCTATTGCTTTTGTATATACGGTGAGAAACCTAGTGTGTGGTCTCTACAAAAGAATATGCTAACAGTAGCTAATCTTAAGGTAGTTGACCATTTTTATTGATGATGTGATGGAGACTTTATTCTATATATTCTTCTTTCCTCGTTTGTAGGTGATTTGCAACGCTTTTTAAATAGTTCCTAAGCTATCAATCGGTCATCAGTCAATTATTTTTCTTATGAAAAAAAGTTATTATTTCACATGAAAGTGATGATTCATTCCCTAGATTTCTTCAATCAGGTAATTCTTAGACCAAAGTCAGTCATAGTTCATCGACAACTGATCTTATCATTGTTTTGTGGACTCTTTTTATTATTATTATTATTATTATTATTATTATTATTATTATTATTATTATAAATTTAGAGCCTTTTCCCTTTTTCTTGGCTGCCTTTAGTCATCTTTTATCTTTCTTTTATCTAGGGCACCAACTTCCAAGCATTCTATGGGCTTTTTGACCTAGTCTTTGCCTTTAATCTGAATTTTACTCCCACTAATTTTCTTTTCTAGAAAAAATACAATCAAAACCTTACATTTTTAGTTAACGGAGCAAGTTTCCACTGTTAGGCCATGTTTAGAATAGCTATTTTTATTTTATTTTAAAAGTAAAATTATAAAATATGTTTAATAAAATTTGTTCATATTTTAATTAATATTTATCATTTTAACTTTTATTGTTTTGTAGTAAAGGTAACAAGCAATTATGTAATTAAAATTATTGTACATAATTGATGGTCCTTACTATCTTATATCATTAAAAGCAATTTAAGAATTATTAAATTAGTGTATTTTAAATAGTTTAGGTTACAACTAATTAAATTTACATGTCAAACAATTTCTTTTGTCAAAAATTGTATGCATGATTTGTTTAATTAAAATTTTAAACAAATCACGTAAAACAAAGGGTTTCATTTATTTAAATTTGATCACATTTTAAAAACTGTATTGCATCTTTTTTTTATAAGAGTGATACGAGTTTCCTATTTTTCTTTCTTAACTTTTTTTTTTTTTTTTTGAATGCTTTGTGATGCTTCTCTAAATTATTTCAGTTATGATATAATTCAAATTTTTATCTATAAAGCAAAAGACTTGTACACCTATTTTTTATTTATTTAAACAATAATTCCTTTCGCAATAATTTATAGTATAGAAAAGAACACCAATAATTGCTTGATACATATATTTCTACTACCAATTTTTGACCAACGTTATCTTTTACACTAATTGTTCAATGTTTCATTTACTAGGTCCCCCATTTATCATTCAATTTTTATTTTTGGGTCCCCTACCATTAATAGCACAAGAGGAGGTCCACCTTTGAAAATCCTGTGTCTAACAATTTTCTTCATCTATCACCTAACCCTAATACGTCACAGCAAACTATTCATTTTGACCCTTTGTTTTAGCCCCATCCAATTTCCCAATTTTATTTTTTTTGGGTACAATCTCTCTATTTAATACTTAACCAACTACTTGGATATGAATAATTTTGTCAATTACTATTCTATTGTTCAAACAATCACATGTGAACATACTTATGATCGTTTGTATTTAGCATTGAGTTGTATTAATTTGGTAATATTGATTATATGGAAATTATATTTATAAAATATAAATGTTCACATTAAATTTAATGTTGTACTAAATAAAAAAGAAAATAAACAAGAGGGACTAAAAGTATTACAAGGATAATGCTATGGTACATACGGATATATTGTACATTTTTTTTTCATTTTTTTTCTAATATTTGATTGTAAACTTTAAGTTTTATGTTGTAATTTTTAATAATTAAAAATTATAATCAAAATAAGAGAGAGAGTAAAGATATAAATTGGGTCGAGCTAATAAAAAAAATAACAAGCAATAAAGAGTTTGAAAAGGTCTATGTCAAAATTATATTTTAGACTCCAAACATAAATAAGCTCGGCCTATTACACAAAAATATAAATAATAAATTAAAACTTTTAAAATATCTTATATATTCCAAAAAAAATCAACAATACCTCTAGTATATTATTGTCTAAAAACCAAATTGTATAATATTTTAGTAATTTTAATTATTATAAAAATTATAATTATAATTATAAATAAAAGATCATTTAAAATTTTTAATAGACACAAAACATAAATGAACTTAAAAATTTTAGATCAAATTTACAAGGCATTATATAACAAGATTTATTTCTTCAAATAAAAAAAATATAATAATATATTTTACATCTATATACATCATTGTATGACTCTCAATTACATAGACAATACGAGCAAAATGGTCAAAGTCACAGGGAAAATAAAAGGGGGGTTCTAAGAAATTGACGTGATGAGCCACCACTGCAATGAAATAATCTTGTAGTTTTTAGTAATAAATTTTGGATGAAACAAAACAAATCAGAAAAAAGAATGTTTTTCTAGAAAAATAAAACCGAGTTTTGACTGTACTCTCTCTTGAAACTTCCCCACCAACCACGTGCCTTTGACTAAATCTCAACCATCCATCTTGCTCCTTATAATCTCTCTCTCTCTCTCTCTCTCTCTCTATACCAGATTCATTTATTTATTTATGGGATAATAACAAATGTGACCTTTACTTTTAGGTTCTCATAATTTGGGAATACAATGTTTCTATTCATACAAATTTCGTTTTTTCTTTTAAAATAATTATCACATGACATAGTAAGACGTGACGACGTGTATCTATCAAAACTTTCATATAAAATATTTTAAAAATCAACTTGATTATATACGGAGGAAATTTAAACTTTCCACCCTTAAAATTGAGGTTCAAATTAAAATTTTGTTTAATTGTAATAAAGTGACTTTTAAATCACTATTATTATAAAATAAAGTTTTTAAATATTAAATATGAATATATATAAATCTTACTAAAAATTAGTATTATTAAATTTTATTTTTTAAAATACAAAACAAAAATTACAATCCAAACTAAGCTTGAATGGTGGTTCTCGAACCCACTCACATTAAAATAATTAAGATACCTTTAATATTATTTTAAATAGCATTATCTAAGATTATCCTAGTCAAAATTTTATAGTATTTGTTATCTTAGAAACAATTAAAAACTTATGGGTTACATATGAGAAAATTATACGTTTAGATATGAAAACATAAGAAATTAGGGGCTTGATAATTATAGTCTTATCTATTTATTTTATTTTGGCTACATAAAACCTTAATAATTTTCATCCACTATAATACTATATGGTAAGGAAGGGCACTTGCTTTGAGGAATGTATTCCTTGTTGTGAATAAAGGGAACAACCATATTTATGCAAGTTTCAACTCAAATGTCAATTTTACCCCTACCTCAAAAAAATTTCTACCGTCAGCCAAAATAACAATTATGAGAATGATTTTCTCAAATATTTGTGATACCCAATTTCATTTTTAATAAGAAAATACGTTCAAAATAGTTTCTTTCTTTCTTTTTTTTAAATAGTGTTGGCTTCAATTCCAGCTTATATTAAAGCTTACTGTCTATTTTTCTCATTATTTGATTGGCTATTTTATAACTATTAAGTCTCTTTGATGTTCTATTTAGTTATTTATTTTTTAGACAAAAGACCTGTAAGAAGGACAAATCTGACTTTTGAAGACAAGGTTGTGTCATTCAGGATCCATCCAACCCAGTCAAAAAAATAGAAGTCTGCACAGATCATCATGCAACAGACACTTGTTTCCAATGTCTTTATATTTTCAGTTTAAAAAAAAAAAAAAAAAAAAAGAATTCAATTTTTTCCATGGCTCTTTGTTGCATCTCTTCTCTTCCAGCTCGCCCGCTTCGGTCGGATCCGTGCTCTCCCTAGCCTTTAATCTCTCCTCAACTTGTATTGTCTTTTTTCATCATCCCCGGTGAAATTTTTTTTTTTTTGAATTTTAAAAAGATAAGCAAAATTCACCAATCACCATAGCCAACACAACCCCATCGCAGCAAGGAAAACAAAGACATAAAAACATATACAACAACAACAAAAGCAAGCATCTCATTTTCTTCATCTTCTCTTCTTCTCATATTCGCTTAACCAAAACAACAACGAAAACAAAATCCTCTGTTTTTCTTCTCAACAGAGAGAAAGTCTTTGTATTGGTAGATCAAAATCTGTATTTTATAGCGAAGTCAAGAGAAAAGATTAAAGCTTTTTATTTTTTGGTGGGTGCGTTGATATTTCTGGATGTTTGAAGATAAATGAAAGCAATTTCATTGCAGTAGTTTGTAAATAATAATATGGGAAATGTAACTTCAAGTGTAGCAGCAAAGTTTGCATTTTTTCCACCAGACCCATCAACGTATGACGTGAGCAGAGAAGAAGATGGAAGGCTGGTTTTTTCCGGCGTCTCAGCTGATAAAAACATGGATTGTCATTTGTTGGAAACAAAAGGTGGCAACAAAATTGTGGCAACGTTTTGGAAACACCCTTTTTCAAGGTTTACGCTGCTGTACTCTCATGGAAATGCTGCTGATTTAGGACAGATGCAGGAACTTTTCATTGAGCTGAGAGCTCACCTCAGAGTCAATATTATGAGGTACTCTTCTTCAAGAATTCTTGTTGCTTTGTTTGGATTTTTTTATCATGCTGAAATGGGTTTCATTCCTCTTTTGATATTTGCCGGTGTGTTTTGATTTTCGTTGCTGGTTTTCTTCTTTTTGTTCATTAATTACAAAATTTAGTCCTCTTTTTATTATTTTATGTCAGTTTTTTGTTTATTTTTGCTTCTTCTTCTTTTTTTTTGGCTAATTTCATCATTCTATGGTTGGATACTTGTATTGTCCCTAAATTGTTATATGCTAGTGGGTTAATTAAATACAGTCAGCTACATAATCTCTTTCAGATTTTCTTGGTTCCAATTTTAAACTCTATGAATTTAATCCAACAAAAAAATACCAAAATGAAAAGTTTGATATGGCCTTTTGGCTTTGATTTGGCTTTACTTTGTGATTATTAATTTGATGTGATGTGTAGATGTTGTATCTTAATAATTCACTTGCATCTTTTGATTATTCAATGATTAACTTCATTTTTAGCTGTGATCATACAGCTGGACGTTCTTGAGATGGGATTGATTATTCTCTTCTATTTAAATACCTTCAATTTTTGTAAGGAAAATGTTTTTTTTCCGATATTTTGTATAAAAAGTTGAAGAATTGCTCATTTAATCTGCAACTGACTTGATTTTCCCTGGAAAAAAGTGCTTAATAAGATGCAGTTTTGATTTACTTGTAATCAAGAAGCTTTTTATTGTATACTCAGGTTTTGTTTATTTTTGGCTTTTTTGCAGTTATGATTATTCAGGATATGGAGCTTCCACTGGAAAGGTAAACAAAAATCTATCAAATTAATATAAATTTTACTATTATATATTTTTGGCTATTTGTCCTTAGCTGCTAGCTTCCCCTTGAAAATTTTTCTGAAAAGATTTATAGCTCATCTCAACGTCTGGTCGGTTACCTGATTAGTGCTCGTTTCTGTATTATGACAGCCTTCTGAATTCAACACATATTACGACATAGAGGCTGTATACAATTGTTTGAAGAGAGAATATAATGTTAAACAGGAAGAGCTGATTTTATATGGGCAATCTGTTGGAAGTGGGCCAACACTTCACTTGGCTTCTCGTTTACAGAAGTTGAGAGGTGTCGTTCTACATAGCGCCATCCTCTCGGGCATTAGGGTCTTGTATCCTGTCAAGATGACATTTTGGTTCGACATTTTCAAAGTAAGTTGAACTTACATATTTCTTTGTACAATTTGTTCTGCTGTAACCTTAAAATATTTGCTCTTGTATTCACAAGCTTCACTCATGTTTTACAGAACATAGACAAAATTCGACATGTCAATTGCCCGGTTCTAGTTGTACATGTAAGTATCTTTCTTAGTTTCAGCTACCGTCTTTGAGCTCGGTGCCGTTCTTGATGCACTTTTGTTGATCGAATATTCACAGGGAACAAATGATGACATTGTTGATTGGTCCCATGGGAAGCGCTTATGGGAGCTATCCAAGGAAAAATACGATCCCTTATGGGTCAAAGGTGGGGGTCACTGCAACCTCGAAACGTATCCGGAATATATTAAACACTTGCGCAAGTACGTAAATGCAATGGAGAAACTTGCCCTGGCAAAACCACCAAATAAGCAACTCACATCTAATCCCAGTATTACAGAAACTAGACATAATAAGTGCTTGAGATTTGGGAAAAGATAGCTCGGTTGAGAATTGGTGAATCAACAACAGTTAACATCTTTGCGAGGTCAGCTCGTCTCCAAGATTGTGCTCGCTTGCTTCTTGGATCCAATGATTATAATGCTCAATATATTTCTCCGTATTGGCAGCTGATAGGAATTCAGATCTTATTCGGAATACTAATCTTGAGGTAGGGAGCTTCTACCATTCTTGTGGTGATGAACATGTAATGTTGGAAAATCCGGCTGAATGATTGCTTATTGACCTGGATTTTCATGTACAAGTGAGCAAAGATGATTTTCATGCAAAAACACTCTGCATTGTTAGACAAGAAAACGGATACATGGGTAGTTTATGTTTCCTCGCAGCTTGACTGTGATATAGATAGATAGATATCATTGCCTGTGTGCACTTATTTCAATTCCAAGGAATTTGAAACATTTTAGATTGCAGATACCCGAATTTCCCAGTGAACATCATAAGTGATACATACGCAATTTTAAGACCTTGAAAATTAAAACATAAGTTGTAACTTGGGATTGGTTTCCTAGTTGCTTTTGCACATTTGCTATGGTGTAAAACCAGAACTGGTCAAAAAGCTAACTAATTCAGAGAGTAAAAGAGCAAACTGCAAAGGTACTTCCAACTCTGCAACAGCTGAAAAGAAAAAACATTGAACAATTAGACAAAGGTCGAGGCCTTCAATGACTAGGCCAGGGCCCAAAAGCACTCTGCTCTACCTGGGCTCGTCCTTTAAGCTAAAAAGTTTAATAGTGACACAATACAAATATAAAAATGAGATGGTAGACTTCTAATGTCATTGACCTTTCTATAGTGTATGCTTTTATACGTGACCAAACATTAATAACATAATGAGAAATGACAATGTCACCTACTATGATGAGACACTGCTCACAAAATATATATATATATATATATATAATAGAGAGAGGGAGAGAGTTAGACTTTGATATAAATTGGAGAAAAAAAGAAAGTTAGTTGGATGAGGATGAAGTTGGTTATCATTCATAGTATTGTTATCTCAAATAATTAAAATTAAGAAAAGCTTTTTTATTGATGTTGAACGCATCGTTTTTTTGACAAAGAGTCCATTTCCCAGCTTTGCCTTTGCCTCTTTTTAGGAAGACAAAATATTCAGTGAGAGCTTTTCAGTTTCATAATCCTCACATGGGGTAAAGCATTAAAAGCATAACTTGTTAAAGAATATATTATAAAATAAGAAAAAAAAAGGTGGATAGGACAGGTTTTTGTATTTGCAAAAGTCGGAACCTCTATATTTTTTATTTTTCATAAGTAAATATATATTTTGTCTATTTATAACAAACAGGTCTCCGATTTCAATCGAAATGACAAATTAGTCTCATCATATTGAAATTCAACCATCCCATTATTAGAGTGTGTAATTCATCTGTAACTAATGTTTTCATAAGTTTACAAAGAGTTGGTATATATATATATATATATATATATATACTCCTTTGTAGAAAGGAAATTAAGAATAAGAACTGAAATGTTATTACTCCTTTGCAAAATGAGTCTGGCTTTTAATTTAGAAATTTAAATTTAATATAAATTTTTTTAAAAATTTAATGTGATATTTTAAAATTGTTCATGTTGTTACGATCACTATGATGCAATATACATTTTCCTTTGTTTAATATAATGATTGATGTCATTGAACTTCTCCTCTATGAATTAATGATTACAACAAAGTCCAATTATTTCCCATTTGAAAAAGGACGGCCAATGATGTTATATTTGATTGGTTTAATCCATGACCTTTTTTCTTGGATTTACTCACTTTTGCAATCAATTCTTCATGAACTTACCTTTTATTAATGATGTTACCAAATTTTTTATTATAAAAATATTTAAAATTTACAATGTTCAAGAGTTATTATTTATTTAAAAGATATTATAAAATTATTTAGGTTTTTAAAGACTTAAGTTCATCTTATAATTATTAATTAAACTTCTATGGATGACAACTAGTTCAACAGCTAAAATATTTTAAAACGATTTTGAAAAATAAGTTTTGAAAATTTTAATATTCATTAATAAAACAAGCCTACTATTTAATTTAATACTTTTTACGCAAATTTTAAAAATAACATAATTATTTTTATGTAAAATTTCAATCTAAAATAATTATATATATATATACAATTTTTTTAAAGAGAATATTCTTATTTTATTAAATAAAAAACATATGCTAATAATAGTGATTGAATCATTTTTTCAATTGAATTCAAATAAAGATTCTTTTTTTAATTATAAATTATATTATTTTCTTTTCTTTTATGAGATATGGAGATAATTTAGAGCACATGGGAAGCATCATTTTAAGAAGCACTTTTCGAAGAAAAAAAATCTAAGATTTGTTTGAATGTAGCTTACAAAAATTTACATTAATTTAAACATGTGCTAGGACTTTGTCAAAATAAAATTTAAAAATGAATATTAAATTAATAATTTTATTTTTTTTGTTAAAAAATATTATTAATAAACGCCCGAGTATACAAAGAAAAAAAAATCTCACTTATGATTTGAAATAAAATCAATGTTCTTGATTTTTATTTTATTCAATTCAAATTGGGAAAAAAATTATTGAATCTATTTTAAAATGATTGTTATAAATTAATAATTTTGTGAACGAACTTGATTGGCTGCATATTGACACCCACATCATATCTCAATGTGCAAATGTTTAAAAAAATAAATAAATTAATTAATTAATTAATCATTATCTTAATTTTAAAAGGTAATGAAATGAAAACTTGATTAAAGTATGATTGATGATATTTCCACTAAAAGAAAAAAATTAAAAAAAAGAAAAATGAAGTGACAGATGAGAATTGATAGAGTTAGTGGGCTGTGGCCATTCAATTATATGATGACTTGCTAACCCAATTCAATAATTTAATATACATTTTAAAACTTTCTGTCTGATTTTTCTCCATTAACGTCTCCCATTATCAAGGATGCGGGTCCTTTTATATTTTCAATTTTTTTTTTTTTTATAAAAAATCATTTAAATTGCAAAATAACATGTTTAAGTTGTGTTATTTAAAGAAAATTTGAAAATTTTGGAATTTAAATTGAATTAATTTTATTTAGTATCTAAAAAAATAGATAAATAGTGTTAAATTAAAGTAAAAAAAAAAATTAATTTACTTGTTTTAAAAGGTATGTTTAGTGTCAAAGTAAATTTTGGGTACAATAAATATATCATTTTATATTTACATTTACACTAAGATTTATATCTTACGTGTATTTACTATATAATAAATTAATAATTTAAAAGATGTGATATGATTTTATAAGACGGATAATAGTTATAACTATGTAATTAAGATTCTACCTTGATAATTATCAATATCTAACTCTATTTTTATTTATTTATTTACTTATTTATTTATTTTGTTTTACTATAAGAAAAAATAAAAATAAATTTCTTTTGTGATTTATTAATTCATTTATTACATTGGATACCAACTATAGTCTTGAAAATTTTTAATAATCCATTTTCTTAATTCTCTATGTTACCTATCTATCAAACAAGGCCTTAAATTTTATTCTATTGATTGAAATGTTTGCAATCATAGGGGAGACAACCTACCTTTATTGAATAAAAATTACAAAATCTAAAAAAAATTCATATTTAATTTAAGTTACTGTTTCACTGTTAGGTATGCCCTACTTAATTAAAATTCTTTTTAAGTTTTTCTAGAGAGATTTTGAATTGTAATTATCTCACTAAGCCTATAAATTTTAACCTTAATCCAATCAATTTTTCATCATTAATTAATCTTTATTGATTTTTCAAAAAAAAAAGAAAAAAAAAAAGAAAATCCTTTTTGTTCAAAATTGTTTTGTTATTATTTATTTCCAAAATATGCCAATAGTCATAATTAAGTAATGTAAAAGGGAATGTATTTACGAGTAAGTAATAAAATAATTTAAAAAAAAAATAATTGAGATTTTGTTGAGATTCTATCGAATTATTAAATTGTTATAATTGAATAAATCAAAGAGTGCCTTTCTGACCTTATAAGTTGTGCAATTCATTAAATTATTAAGATATTTGCTTGAATTTTTTAATTAAATTTTAGGATGTAATTAAATTTATGGATTATTGAGCATGTGAAGTGTTGTAATTAAGCAATGAACGAATTCTTGCTAGCTATACCACATGGACCCAAATGTTGTACTTAGTTGGCAAACCAATTACAAATTATAATTTAAAAATTAATTGATAATTAAGCAACTTAATTAAGTTGGACACCTCATACTCAAATTCACGTAACATTTATAGGAATTTATTTATAATTTCTTTATATTCAAGAAATTGTTAATCAAGTTGACTTTCATAGATATTAATCTCATACTTTCGATGTTCTTTTGAATTTTGATTGGAAATTAATAAAATTTACATGCTTAATTAAAAATTATTTCATTAAAATTTGTAACATGATAAATCATGCACAAAAAATATATACACAAAAATAAATAATACATGTATTAATTTTTAACATTTTATATTTTTATTTATCATTTATTATCATTGATATCATTTTTTAATTGTTCATTAACCTTTTACTTGACAACTGTAATTTTTATTTCTCAACAATCTCTTTAAAGTCCATAACACCGCATCATAATGGAAATTTGTTTTAATTTATTTAACATAAATAAATAAAAAAATTATTTTGTTGTTAACGGGAAATACCAAAAAAAATTGGTAAGAACCCAAACGTCATCATCACATTTTCGAGGACAAAGTCAAGATGTACACAGTCCTAGCGTATCAAAAGCCGAAAAAAAACAAAATTTCAAATCCTCTAATCGATCCAGTGTTACGCGGGAGCAGCATCGGATTTACGGCCCTTCCTTTCTGCGTGGTCTCACTTCTATCACTCCAATTCCCGATACATTCACAGTAACTGAAATCCTGCGACCGACGGGTCGTTATCACAAAAGGCTGCATATTTTTCTTCCTGGTTCTGAATCTGGAGACGGTGGCCACAATTGGCATTTCCAACTAATAAGAGTTTGAAACGTGTTTGAAGAAAACACTGTATGGGTACCCTTGATTGAATGAGGAATTGAGTACTTTTGCTGCTTCATTTGTTACGGAGCGGTGCAGCTTACCCAGTTAAGGGAAGAAGGTCTCCCACTCTCTTGGTCAGAGCGTGCTATGTGTTACAGGCTCTATTAATCAACCTTTGGATAATACAATTAATATATGGTTAAAAGTATTTCTAATATTTGAAAAAATAACAGACATAATTTTATTAATGTGGATTGAAATTATAGAAAGAATTAAAAAAAAGAGTAAATTGATAGTAATAATTTTCTTAAAAAAAAAATAAAATTAAAGAAGAGGGGATACCGATATATTGAAAATTAATATCAATAATAATAATAATATAAAAAAGAGCAATTTATTTTATTTTTTGTCAAATAGTTGAAACATATGACTAACATAACTCTTTTCATGCTATGCTATTTATTAGCTTATTTTTAATAAAAAAATTAATATTTTTTATTTTTATTTTTTATTAATTTTTAAAATAGTAAGTTTTTCCCTTGCTTTCCACACACTAACTAAACTATGAAAATATTGCCACCATATATATATATATATATATATATATATATACTTATGTGGTTGAATTAATCGAACACTTTTACTTTCTCTTTTGAGCAAGCGACATGTCCTGAATAAGAGTCCGATTTTTTTTCTAATTACACCTGATAATGATTGGTATTATTTTTAAATTAAAATTTTGTATTTAGAATAAAATTTATATTTTGCTTTGATTGTTTTATTATTATTATTTTTCATATGGATAAAGTATTTGCCCACCTCCCATTAATAATGTATTTGTTTCTCTGTATTTATTTTATCTCGTTCTAATTGAGAATTTGATTTAAAAAACAGAAAGTCATTGTCATGACTATTATAAGAAAAAAAATGGATGTAAGAAATAAGTATATTTTGATGGGACACATATACAAAATGAAAAAAAAAAGTGATATATATATATATATATATAACTTTTCTTAGCATGAAAATAATGGTTATAGATTATAAACTAATCAATAATGGACATTGAGATTGAACAATTTTCACATGAGTTAACCATGATTAAAGCAATAATTACTCCATTAATTCAAATCATTTTCTGTTTAGTTTTTAATTTCTTTATTTCAAGATTTTACCAAAGTAATCTCATTTTTGTACCAAAAAAAAAAAAAAAAAAAAGAAGAAAACACTTTAAATTTGGCAATTTTGTACAATTAATTAATGAAAATTGAAACACATAATTGTTTTTGATCATTAATTAACAAACACAAATGTGTCTTAAATTAAGGATAAAATTAATCCAAACCAATAATAAGGAATTTTTGTCGGAGGTTGTAAATAACCTCCCAAAAAACAGAAATTATTGCAAATAAAAATTACCCATTTAAGACCTAATAATTATTTCAAATCTTTTTAAATTTTTTTCACCCTAATTTATCTCATTCTTTCTATTGTTGACCATAATCCCCTTTTTTGTATGCTTCCTCTTAATCTTATTTAAATTTTAAAAATTTAAAATAATGTTATCTAATTAATTTCACATTTAGCAATTATCTATGGTCTATACAATGTTTTACATAAATAATAAATCTTCTTAAATTTGTCTTAAAAGTGACCAACTTGCATGCCACCATCAAAATAGGGACTGTTGACTTAATGGGAAATTATGTTATATGGACGATAATATGAGAGGGCTCACAGACTAATTGTGCTCATTTACATACAATAATATATCTCTGAGTTTCATTAATTTAATAGGAATATAAATGTTAAAAAAGGCAAAACAAAGGAAATTATGTAAAAACAGAGCTTGATTACTATTATTCCGCAAGAAATAAACAAATTGCTTCGATTGGGTTTCTGCTAGAGAAGGAAAGAAAAAGCCAAAGACAGAAACACAGTGGAGAGAGAAAAATAAAAAAAAACCAACGACAAAAGCTAAAACATAAACAAAAACAAAGTAAACAAACACACAAGAAAGGAGAGACGGGAGAAGAGGTGAAAGAAAAGGATTTATTGTGTACCTTAGAAAAAAACAAATATAGATTTCTGTTTCGTTGTTTGGGGTTGAAAGTCGAAACAACACTCTCTCAACACTGTTTTCTTCTACACCTCTCATTATTCATTTTGTACAGTTTTTGCTTACTTCATCTTCTTCTCTGAGTGTTTTCTTTTGATTCGATATACTTCATCTGCTTCAAGTTTTGTTGTTCTTGTTTTCCCATCTGGGTTTTGTGTGGAAACTTCAAATAACAAACGTTTCATTGTTTTCAACTCCTCCAAAATTTTCCTTTTTAGAGTAATCTCTGTTTTGGTTCTGTTTCTCATCTGGGTTTGTGGAGTTGTGTAATTCACAATGACTGTGGAGGACAAAACGGGTTGTATTACTGGTGAAGATGGCCCCATAGACAAGTTTCCAATCGGGATGCGTGTTCTTGCTGTTGATGACGATCCAATTTGCCTTAAAGTTTTGGAAAATCTCCTGCGTAAATGCAAGTATCAAGGTTTGTTCTCTTTCTTATTTTCCTTCTTGCGTTGTTTTTTATATGATTTGACAAACGTAAAATTTTTAAATTGTCGTTGTCTTCTCTTGTTTTATTAATTTTTTTAATGATTTTATTATCGTTATTGAATTACGCTGAAGGATACTGTGCTTTGAGTTCTCTATTTAGTCAATTTTGAGTTTTTTATTTTTAAAAAATTATTTTATAGTGTTCATAATTTAAATTTCCAATACAGTGTTTTCGGAAATTAAAGTTTTCTAGAATATGAAATCTTAGAAAAATTGTGTTTCCTGGGGTTTTGATTTTTCTTATTGGGATTATGGTTTTAGTTTTCTTTTTTGCTGTTTCTTTTGATCCAAGTGGCGGTTGAAACCGTTGGACTACTGTTCATGTAATGTGATTTTTGTTTGTGACTTTGGTTCTTAAGTTACATTCGTATAGATCTGTTTTAACGTTGATATGTTCAAGTTGACTCTCAAAATTGTTCAAATTTTTACTTATTTTCACTTGTGATTTATCAATTTCTTGCAGTTACAATTACCAATCAGGCTATCACAGCACTGAAAACGTTGCGAGAAAACAGAGACAAATATGATTTAGTTATCAGCGATGTTAATATGCCAGACATGGACGGGTTTAAGCTTCTTGAACTTGTAGGGCTTGAGATGGACCTACCTGTAATAAGTAAGCGTCAAAGTTCTTGTCACTTTGTCAGATTTATTCATCTTTTGCTTTTCTTTTCAAAATATATGAGTTGTTGGAGAATGAGATGACAAAGTTCGCAGTCATTCTTTTAGTATCAGGACTAGCTAATTTGGAGAACTGATTGGATGTTAACTTAGTTTTTGCCCTTAAAATTTGGTTCAGTGTTGTCAGCACATAGCGATACCAAACTTGTCATGAAAGGAATCACTCACGGTGCTTGTGACTACTTGTTGAAACCTGTTCGAATTGAGGAGCTGAAAAACATATGGCAACATGTGATCAGGAGAAAGAAAATTGATCCCAGGGACCAAAACAAGTCACCCAGTCAAGAGAATGCTCTCATAGAAGCTGGAGAAATGGGACAAGGTGCTACATATGCTGGTAAGTCTGATCAGAA
>JAWDEX010000018.1:513683-543329 GCA_035221805.1 Trichilia hirta
GCATTCTATGGGCTTTTTGACCTAGTCTTTGCCTTTAGACTGAAGTTTACTCCCACTAAAATTCAATCAAAACCTCCCATTTTCGGGAAATGGAGCAAGTCCCTCCCCAATCTCAAATCAAAATTATTGTTCCCAATTGTCATTCGAAAGCAATTCAAGAATTATTAAATTAGTGCAGTTTATTTAAATAGTTTAGGCTACAACTAAGTAAGTTTACATGTAAAATGTAATCTCCTTTAACAAAAATTAGATGCATCATTTATTCAACTTAAAATTGGAATAAATCATACAAATAAAAAGGTTTCATTTATTTAAATTTAATCACATTTTTTAAGACTCTTCTACATTTAAAAAAAAAACATATGGGGCTTCCTATTTTTTGAATGTGATTTTCATAATTTTTTAAAATCTAAATTTACATTTGTATATGGATATTTTAGTTGTAACCCAATTCAAATTTTTATATTTAAAGTAAATATTTTTTATTTATTTAAACAATAATTCCATCTGCAATAAATAATTTCTAGAATAGGAAGGAACCTAATAATTGTTTGATATATGTATCTCTACTCCTAGATACATAGACAACATTGAAAAAATGGGCAACGTAATAACAACAGAAAAAAAAAAAAAAAAAAAAAAAAAAAAAAAAACATAAAGGTTTTGTAAGAAATTAACAGTGTGTCCCAAAGTAGGCAGGAAAAGGATAAATATTGTGTTATAATTTTAAAAAATTATAAATATTTTTATTTTTTATAATAAATACTTTGAAATTTAAAATTAATAATAAATACTTTTGTATAATTTATTTTATTAATTAATTTATTTTTATAGTATAATTATTATTATATTCTGCAATTTAGGACATGCTCTAATAAAAATTAGAAATATAATAATAAATTTATTATAAAAGATAAATTAATTAATAAAATAATATTATAAAAAATATTTTTCATTAATTTTAAATTTAAAAACATTTATAAAAAAAATGCATGTAATTCTTTTAATAATGTTATTCTCCCAAATCTTGTAGGTTGTGGCAATAAATTTTGGACAGAAGCAAAACTAATCAAAGGAAAGAATGTCTGACTCGCAATTCTAACTTCTGTTTTTTTATTCAGAAAAACAAAATTGAGTTTTGACTGTTCTCTCTTGAGAATTCCAAAGCGGCAGCGTACCTTTGACTAAATCTCATCCATCCATCTTGCCTCGCTTGCAGATTTCCTCTTTTCTTATTATCTATCAGATTCATTCATTTATTTATGAAGTAATAACATCTGTACCCTTTTCTCTTAAGTTTCCATAATTGAGGAATGTAATGTTTTATTCATACATATAGGTCCCTAATTCGTTTTTCTTAAAAGAAATAACGCCTTATATAGCGGGAAGTGTATTTATCAAAACCATCTCAAAATTTTTAAATAAAGTTTTTTGTAAAAATAAACTTGATTATATATAAAGAAGATTTGCACACCGCACCTTAAAATATGACGACTTTTTAATTATAATTGTTGTGAAATAAAAATTCTAAATATTAATATAATTATATGTGAATCTTGCTAAAAATTAATTCTATTAAATTTTTTTTAATTTTATTTTTAAAATACAATACAAATACTACAATTTAAACAGAGTTTAGGTGGTGTTTCTTGTCCGACTCATATTATAATAATTAAGATTTATTTAGTGTTAAATAACATTTTCTAAGATTATTATTATCAAATTTTAGTATTATTTGTTATTTTGTGAGCAAGTTAAAACTTATGAGTTATAAATGAGAAAATTATATTTTTATTTATGAGAACATAAGAAACTAGGGGCTTGATTGTTATTGTCTCACTTATTAATCTTTTTTTTTTTTGCACATAAAATTTTAATTTTCATCTATTTCCTATTTGTGCACTTGATTTGAGGAAAGCATTCATTGCTGTGAATAAAGGGGACACCCACATTTACGCAAGTCCTTATTCAAATGTCAATTTTAACCCTAACCATAAATAATTTCCCTCTTTACCAAAATAATAATTATATAATGATATTATAAAATATTTTTTATACCCAATTATATTTTGAATTTTGCTAACTGATTAAGGATTTTATTTTATTATTTATAATAATTTTTTATATTTGATATAATAATTAATAATTATTTTTATGTATTAAAAATTATAATTTATTAAATATAATAAATTCAACCAGTGCTTTTAAGGCACTTTTTAACAAGAGTTTTATATTTTTAATAAGAAAATACTTTACAATGATCAAAATGTTTCTTTTTTTTAAATAGTGTCGGCTTCAAATACAGCTTATATTAAAGTTGAATTGAAACCTAATATTTAAATTTACTTGATTGACTATTTTATAACTATTAAGTTTTTTTCATATTTTATTTATTTATTTATTTATTTTTAAGACAAGAAACGTGTAAGAAGGACAAATTTGACTTTTAAGATAAGGTTGTGTCATGCATGATTCATCCATGCGGTCAAAAAAATAGAAGCCTATACAGATCATCATCTAATACAGACGCTTGTTTCCATGTCTTTATTTTTTCTGTTTCCAAAAATAAGAAAACAGAAAACAGAAAACGGAAAACAGAATACAAAACATTATATTAGAAAAGCAATATCTATTTTTTTTCAACTGGCTCTTTGTTACATCTCCTCCCTTCCAGCTCACCCGCATAGATCGGATCCTAGCCTTTCATCTCTCCTCGACTTGGACAGCCGTCTTCATCGTCCCAGTAAAAAAATAAATAAATAAATTTACATTTAAAAAAAAAAACTGAACAAAATTCACCAATCACCATAACCAACACAATCCCATCACAACGAAGAAAACAAAGACATGAGAACATATACAACAACAAAAGCAAGCATCGCATTTTCTTCTGCGTCTTTCTTCTCATATTTACTTGCCCAAAACAATAACAAAAGCAAAATCTTCTGTTTTTCCTCTCTCTGTTTATCAGCATAGGAAAAATCTTTGTATTGGCTGATCGAAATCTGTGTTGCTATCAAAATCAAGAGAAAAGATTAAAGCTTTTCTTTTTGGTGGGTGCTTGGATGTTTATGGATGTTTGACTATAAATGGAAGTAATTTCTTTGCGGTAGTGTTTAAATAATAATATGGGAAATGTAACTTCAAGTGTAGCAGCAAAGTTTGCATTTTTTCCACCATACCCAGCAACGTATGATGTGAGCGGAGAACAAGATGGAAGGCTGGTTTTTTCGGGCATCTCGGCTGATAAAAACATGGATTGTCATTTGTTGGAAACAAGAGGTGGCAACAAAATTGTGGCAACGTTTTGGAAACACCCTTTTGCGAGGTTTACGCTGCTGTACTCTCATGGAAATGCTGCTGATTTAGGACAGATGCAGGAGCTTTTCATTGAGCTGAGAGCTCACCTCAGAGTCAATATTATGAGGTATTCTTCTTTTAGAAGTTTTGTTGGCTGCTTTGGATTCTGATCATGCTGAAATAGGTTTCATTCCTTTCCTGATATTTGTCGATGTATTTTGATTTTTGTTGCTGGTTTTGATGGTTGGTTTTCTTCCTTTTGTTCATTAATTACCAAATTTAATTCTCTTTTTATTACTTTATGTCAGTTTTCTGGTGATTTTTCCTCATTTTTTTCCCAATTTCGTCATTCTATGGTTGGCTACTTGACGTTCATTTTCTTGGATATGTGTTTCCCATATGGATTTCTATGCTCCTATTTGTCTTTGCATATTTCGGAATGTCAATTTTATTAATGGAAAGGTTTATGTTTTGTACCCAAATTGCTATATGCTAATAGTTAGTTAATTGCAGCCGGCAACATAATCGTTTCCAGACTCTATGTTAGAGTCTACGAATAGAACTTGATAACTAATAATATAAACCAAAATAAATGAAAACGAGAAGTATGATTTAGCAGTTTGATTGAAACTTGTGGCTTTGATTTAGCTTCACTTTGTGATTAATAATTTAATATTATATGTAGATTTTGTGTCCTAATAATTCGCACGCTTCTTTTGATTGTTTTGATTATTCGCAATTGATTATCTTCAGTTTTATCTGTGATCATACGCAGCTTGATGTTCTTGAGATGGGGTTGATTATTCTGTTCTATTTAAATATCTTCAATTTTGTTGGAAGAATGTTTCATTTTTCCAAATATTTTTGTATAAAAAGTTGAAGAATTGCTTATTTAATCTGCAGCGTACATGGTTTTCCATGGAGAAAAGTGCTTAGCAAAGATACAGTTTTGATTTGCTACTTGTAGTCAAGAAACTTTCTTTTATTGTGTGTTCAGTATTTATTTATATTTGGGTATTTCGCAGTTATGACTACTCAGGATATGGAGCTTCCACAGGAAAGGTAAACAAGGATCTATCAAATTTATGTAAATTACATCGATTTATTTATTTTTGGCTACTTTCGCTTTGACTCCTAACCTCCCCTTGAAGATTGTCTGAAAAGATATCTGGCTTATCTCAACGTCTGGCTGGTTACCTGATTAATGATCATTTCTGTATCGTGACAGCCTTCCGAATTCAACACATATTACGACATTGAGGCAGTATACAATTGTTTGAAGAGAGAATATAATCTTAAGCAGGAAGAGCTGATTTTATACGGGCAATCGGTCGGAAGTGGGCCTACACTGCACTTGGCTTCTCGTTTAAAGAAGTTGAGAGGGGTCATTCTTCATAGCGCCATCCTCTCAGGCATACGGGTCTTGTATCCTGTCAAGATGACGTTTTGGTTTGACATTTTCAAAGTAAGTTTAACTCACATGTTTCTTTGTATAACTTGTTCTGCTGCAAGCTTGAAATATTTGGTCTTGTATTGAAAAAAGCTGTTCTTTTCTTACAGAACATAGACAAAATTAGACATGTCAATTGCCCAGTTCTAGTCATACACGTAAGTATCTTTACTATTTTCAGCTATTGTCTTTGAGCTTGCTGCCATTCCTGATGTACTTTTGTTTGATTAAACATTTACAGGGAACAAACGATGACATTGTCGATTGGTCCCATGGGAAGCGCTTGTGGGAACTATCCAAGGAAAAATATGATCCCTTATGGGTTAAAGGTGGGGGTCACTGCAATCTTGAAACTTATCCGGAATATATTAAACACTTGCGCAAGTATGTAAATGCTATGGAGAAAATTGCCCTCACAAAACCATCAAATAAACAACTCACTTCTAATCCCAGTATTACAGAAACTAGACACAATAAGTGCTTGAGATTCGGGAAAAGATAGCTCATTTGACAATTAGTGAGTCAAGAACAGTCAGCTTCTTTGCAAGGTCGGCTCATCTCGAAGATTGTCCATGCTTGTTTCATGGACCCAATGATTGGCATCAAGTTTATAATGCTCAATATGTTTCTCCAGAATGGCAGCTAATATGAAGTCAGATCTTCATTGGATGACTATTTTGAGGGAGCTTCTACCATTCGTGTGGTGACGAACGTTTAATGTTGGAATATCCAGCTGAATGTTTGCTTATTGATCTGGATTTTCATGTCTAAGTTAGTAACGTTGGTTTTCATGTAAAAACACTCAGCAAGGTTAGATAACAAAAAGGATACATGGGTCGATTTCGTTACCTCGCAGCTGCACTATGATATATACCATTGCCCGTGTGCTTTTCATTTCCTCTGAATTTGAAATATGTATTAGATAACAGATACTAGAATTTCCCAGTAAACATTATAAGTGAATCATACACAATTTTAATGGCCTTGAAATTCAACCGTAAGTTCCAACATGCTATTGGTTTCCCAGTTGTTTTTCGCATATTTGCTGTGGTCTAAAAGCAAGGAAAGAAAAAACAACAATAGTAAAGGTTCTAGTTGATTCAGGAATACAAAAGAGCAAACAGCAAAGCACTCCTAATTATCCAACGGCTGAAAAGAAAAGCATAGAACAATTAGTCGAAGGCCAAGGCCTACGTATTGTAAACTACATGGGCTTTACTTTAAGCAAAGAGGGATGAGACATAGATACCAATTGGAAAAAAAAAAAATGGAAGTTTCTAGGATAAGGATGAAGTTGGTTATCGTTCATAGTATTATTATCTCAAATAATTAAAATTAAGAAAAAAATTTTAATTAATGTCCTTGGACACATCTTTTCTTGACAAACAAACAGTTTCCCAGCTTTGCCTTTGCCCCTTTTGAGGAAGACAAATTTTTCAGCGAGCTTTATAGTTTCATGATCTTCACATGGGCTAAAGCATTAAAAGCATAACTTGTGAGGAAAAACTTTAAAGAATGTATTATTACAAAAGGCGAGAGAGAGAGAGAGAAATGGGATAATGTTATTTGGGTCCCTGCATTTTTTATTTTTCACAAATAATACTATGTTTTGTCTATTTATAGCAAATAAGTCTCTAATCTCAATCCAAATGACAAAACTATTCTTATGGTATTGAAATTTCGACCATCACATTAACAGAGTGTGTAACTCAATGGTAATGAATGATTTAATAAGTTTAGAAAAAGTTAGGAACCATTTGTTATAAATGGACAATATTCGGTACTCATTTGTGAAGAGGTTAGAAAAATTAATGACTCAAATGTTATTACTCTTTTGCAAAATGGGATCTGGTTGATAATTAGAATTTAAATTTAATATAAGACTTTAAAAAAAAAATAATGTGATATTTTCTTATAATATTTATAGATATATAACTAACAAATAACAAGATATCATCTTATAAAAGTAATATTTTATATTTTTAAATATCATTTATTTTAAAATTTACATACTATAATCTCCTTTAACAAAATGGCCTTGTAAGATTCATATCATTGAATTTGAACTTGTCTTCTATGAATTAATCATTACAACAAAGTCCAATTATTTCCCATTTGAAAAAAGTATGGCCAATGATGTTAAATTTGATTGGTTTAATCCATCAACCTTTTTTTCCTTGGGTTACCTGCTTCTGCATTCAATTCTTCATGATCTTACTTTTATTAATGATATTACTTAATTTTTTATTATAAAATATTTAAAATTTGTGAACTTACTAGTAATATAAAATGTTTTATCTCAAACATGAGTTACCTTTTATTTAAAATATATTATAAAATATTTTTATATTTCTAAAGTTTATCTTATAATTATTAATTAAGCTTCTATCTAATAAGTGGACGAAAATTGGTTTAACTAATAAAATCTCTTAAAATAATAAAAAATTAAGTTTTAAAATTTTTAATTTTCATTAATAAAACAAACCTAATATGTAAATAAATATAAATTCTAAAAGTGGCTGAAGAAGGAGCAATTACTCATTCTTAAAATTAATATTTTTAAGACCAAAGAAGGGGACTAAAAAAGAGAAAAAAAAAAACTCTCTGTTTCTGGTTCTTCTACAGAAGAATCTTTTGAAACCACAAGAATTTAGTTAAATTAAGATTTTAACATACTATTTTTTGAGATTTTCAGAGGAGTTACACTTGCTCTCTGAAGAATATAAAACGATGAAAATTATAAGCTGTGTTCATAGAAGAGTTATTGTCTACCGTTGACTTATATATATAATTTCTGCAATTGAATTTAAATATATATATATATATATTGTTTTATTAGATATGGAGATAATTGACACATTTAGAGCACATGAGAAGCATATATATATATATTGTTTTATTAGATATGGAGATAATTGACACATTTAGAGCACATGAGAAGCATCATTATAAGATAAGAAGCACTTTTGGAAGAAAGAGTGTGGCTTTCCCTCTGGAAAACAACATTGGCAAATAAGAAAGTTGAGGAAGTGGACACATTATAACATATAAGAAAATAAGAAAAAAAAAATATAAAAATCAATATCAACATCAAAATTTTACATTGAATATTAGAAACATGGAAAAAAAAATATTAGAGAATTTATAATTATATCTTAACTTAATAATTTATTAACTAATTAAAATACGGCAGTCAATTAATATTGACTTGAGAGATCATGAAATCAATCAAGACTTGTTTGCATGTAGCTCACAAAAATTTACATTGACGTAAACATGTGCTAGGACTTTCCAAAATGAAATTTAAAAATAAAAGCCAAATTATTAAAATTTTTGTTAAATAATATTTGTTAATAAATTAATTTTCTTGATTATTCTATATTTAATCCAAATTTGGGAAAAAAATCAAACCTATTTTAAATGATTTTTATAAATTAATAAAAATTTGTGAACAAAATGGATTGATTGCATATTGGCACACACATCATACACCATGATGTCTCAATAATAAATTAATTATTTTCTTAATTAAAAAAATTAATGAAATGAAAATCGGATTAAAGTATGATTGATGATACTTCCACTAAAAATTAAAGAATTGAAAAAAAAATGAAGTGCTAAACGAGAATTGATAGAGTTAGTGGGCAATGAAGTATAAGACGATTTGTTAACACAATTCAATAATTTAATATATGTTTTGAAAATTTTTGCCTGATTTTCTCCATTAACTCCCCCCATCATCAAGTATGCGGATCCTTTTATATTTTATTTTTTTTCAATATTTTCATACATTTAAAAAAAAAAATCATTTTAAATTGTAAAATAACATGTTTAAGTTGTGGTATTTAAAGAAAATTTTGAAATTTAAATTGAATTATTTTTTTGATATCTAAAAGGTAGATAAATATTGTTAAAAATTAAAAAAAAATAATTTTATTTAAAAAAAAAAGGCTCATATTTAAAAAGATCCTAACATGTATATATATACACTTTTAAATTCTTCATATTAATTACATTGGATAACAACTTTAGTTTTGAAAATTTTGAATAATCCATTTTCTTAATTCTCTATGTTAGTTATCTACCAAACAAGCTTTAAGTTTTATTTTCTTGATTAAAATATTTGTACTCATTGGGGGGTGGACAACCTACCTTTGTTGAATAAATAAAAAATCACAAAAGCTAACAAAATTCATATTTATTTGATATTAGTGTTTGATATGCCCTAGCTTAATTAAAATTATTTTTAAATTTTTTTTTAGTGATTACTAATACTATAAATTTTAACCTTAATCCAATCAAATTTTTATCATTAATTGATCTTTAGTAATTTATTAAAAAAATAAAAGAACTCTTTTTGTACAAAAATATATTGTTATTATTTATTTAAAAATATTCCGACGGTTATATTTTTGTATATAAATGGGAATATATTTATGATTAAGTAATGAAATAATTAAAAAAGAAAAACATAATTGAGATTTTGTTGAGATTATATTGAATTATTAAATTTTTATAGTTGAATAAGTTAAAGGGTGTCTTTATGATTTATAAGGTGAGAAATTCATTATATTATTGAGAGATTTACTCGTATTTTTTAATTATTTGTTTAATTAAAATTTTGGTTGTGATTAATTTATGAATTATTGAGCACGTGAAGTGTTGTAATTAAGAAATGAATGAATTCTTTGCTAGTTATACCACATGTTGAACTTAGTTGAAAACAATTGTAAATTAGCATTTAAATATTAATTAATAATTAAATAACTTAATTAAGTTGGACACCTCAAACTCAAATATATGTAACATTTTTTTGGAATTTATTTATTTATTTATAAATTCTTTATTTTCAAGAATTGTTAATCTAGTTGACTTTCATTGGTTTTAATCTCATACTATTGATATGCATTTGAGTTTTGATAGAAAAATAATAAAATTTAAATGCTTAATTATAAATTAGTAAAATTAAATTATTTCGTTAAAATTTATAACATGAAAAAAAACACAAAGAATATATACACCAAAATGAATAATAACATGGCATTAATTAGTTTAATGCTTTATACTTTTATTTGTTATTTAATATCATTAATTTCAATTTTTTATAAAAAAAAAACTCCGTAATTCATGAAAACTTATTTTTATATAATGTTAATATTTATATTTTAAAAATAAATACATAGCTTTATTTATATCAAATTGATCTCTATTATCTATTAAAATAATAGATTACATGTATAATATTATAATTGATCATTAAAATAATTTAGTATGTAACTCAATATGAGAAGGCATTTTGATTTTGTTTGGTATTGTGGTATCTCTTCTTTTGACCTACAATTGTTTTATTAAACATATATTTTAGGATAGGAAGAAAGACATTAATCCCCAATAATTTTTAAAAATAACTAATGTCCATGGTACAAAGTTTGTAATAAAAACTCCTTAGAATTTGCTATTAATGACAAAAAAAATCTAACCATTAAATCTTTGTAATTTTTATTATTCACCATTAAATTACTATTCCTGCTTCTTCTTCTTGTTCTTCTTCTTCCTCCTCCTCTTCCTTCTTCTTTTAACTGCAATTAACAGAAAACAAAGAAATTTAATGGGTGGGTTGGAT
The DNA here is from genome assembly GCA_035221805.1 of Trichilia hirta. Classification (NCBI taxonomy): domain Eukaryota; kingdom Viridiplantae; phylum Streptophyta; class Magnoliopsida; order Sapindales; family Meliaceae; genus Trichilia; species Trichilia hirta. Next base: position 524,057 of record JAWDEX010000018.1, read on the forward strand.
TTTGTTATTAACAATAAATTACAGAATTTTTTTTTTCATAAACTATTTGTTAGAAGATATTTATTATTTATAAAAACTATAAAAGATGAATGTCTTTCTCTTTTATGAAATTTATAATTAAGAGAAAGTAAAAGGTAATTACGGTCATAGTATAACCTAAAGATATACATACGTTCTTATTTTTAGATGGTGATAAATCTCATAATAACTATTTACAAGAACAAAATTCACAGCAACTTGTTTAAAATTGATAAATAATATAAGAGGAAGTTTTCATTTGTTTCACTTGGTTGGAGGATTTATTTAATAAAAAATGAATAAATTATTTTTCTTATATAAGTAAAAATAAAAAAATGGTAAAAACCCAAATGTTGTTATTATATTTTATAAAAAGCGTCGTGGCAAAAGTCAAACTTACATTGTAAAATCATATCGATTAAACCATCAAAATATTCAAATCTTCTAATCGATCCAGTGTTATGCGGTAGCAGCATGGGATTTTACAGCCCTTTCCTCTCTGTCTGGTCCCAACATCTATATCTTCAATTCCCAATACGTCAGAGTTCTGAAATCCTGCGACCGACGTGTCGTTATCACAAAAAGCTGCATTTCTTTCGGGGTCTAGAATCTGGAGTGGGGCCCACTAATGCATTTCTGATCAATAGAAATTTGAAACGTGTTCATCGAAACACTGTATGCATACAAAGCACCCTGGACCCATACTGAATGAGGAATTTAGTACCTTTGATGCTTCTTTTGTTGCAGAGCAATGCAGCTCACCAAAGTGAGGGAAGAAGGTCTCCCACTCTCCTCTTCGGATACGCTTTCGTATCATATCAATTAATTTATAATATTTTTTATGCAAATTCAAATGTATTAAGAACGCTTAATTCGAATATGATTCCTAGCATCTATTGTCTAAAAGCAAAGTATTTTTAATTTTTGCTATTTATTTATCTATTTCTTTTCTAACGTATATTCTCTTTATAAACAAAAATAAATATTAAAAAATGGTATAAGCATAATAGAGTATTAGAACAAAATATATATATATATATATATAAAAGAGTTTTTTAATTTCTATTCATAATTATCGGTGAAAAAAAAATTCTTATTTAAAAATTATTAATGGTACCCTTTTATATTTATTTAAATCTTATGTTTATCGCGTGAATTATGGTATTTAACAAAAATAAAATTCATATATCATTTATTTATTAATTGTTTTGTTTATTTGTTAAATAAATAATATAATATAATACGATTATTTATTTATTAAATGAATAATTAAATTATTATTTTTATTCAAAAATTTAACTTATTTAATTAATTAATTAATAAAAATTTTCATTTATTTAACTAATTATTTGATTAAATATAAATTAAATATTTAAATATAAATAACTATAATTATTATACTAAATAATTATAATTTAAATACGATTATTCATTTAAATATAATTATTTATTTAATTAATTATGTTTAAATTATGCCTTAGATGAATAAATAAATTCAAAAAATTAAACTTAAATTTGATAAAATTATTAATTATGTGACACGAATATGATATAATTATTATTTATGTCAATTTTTTTTTAAATTCAAATTCATATCAAATAATTTTGTCATGATTCAAATTATTACTCTTAATTTAAATTATATAATTAATATATGATTAAAAATATTTTTAATATCAATGTGAATTGAAATGGTAGGAAGAATTAAAAGAAAAATAAAGAATTAAATATTTTTAAAATATTTTAAAAAAGAGAATATGCCAATGCAATAAAAAGTATATAATCATCGTATCTTAAAAATTAGAGGTCAATTTTGAAATTTTGTATTATAAAAGTTGTATAATAAAAAATATTTTTATCATGTTATTAATTTATTTTTAATATAAAAAATCATATTTTATTTTTTATTGATTTTTATTATAAAAATTTTTTACCTTTATTGCCACACACTAAACTATTATGAAAGGATTAAATTAATTTTCTAGTTATTGAATTAATCAAAAACTTTTAATATTCTCCTTTCGGAAAGCAATGTAGCAAACATATGTCATGAATAAGACCCACAGATTTTTTTTTTTTTTTTTCAATTACACTTTTGATAAATAATTGATATGGTTAAAAATAATTTAGTTTTGACTATTTATTTTATTTAAATAAAACTTATATTTCGCCTTTACTATTTTCATTTTTAAATCATAATTGTAAATGATATGTAAGTCTTATGTAAATTTATACTTTCACATATTTTTTTTTTTGAGATTTAAAAGTAAAAATTAAATTAACAAATATAAGTCATGTCATTTTTTTCTCATAGTCTTTAGGGTTGCCCCCTCCCCTCAATAATGAATTATTTCTTTTTATTTATTTATCTTATCCCATTCTAATTGAGGGTTTGATTTAAAAATAAAAAGAAAGAAAGAAAGAAAGATTGTCATTATCATAAGTACATAAGCAAGAAATTGATGTAAAAAATAAGTATATTTTGGTGTGACACATATTTAAAATGTAAAAAAAGTGACACTAATAATATATATTTTTTATTAATTAATTGTTAAATATAAAAATAATGATTATAGACTATATAGTATATTATAAGTTAATAATTATTAATGGACATTAAGTTGAACATTTTTCATATGCGTTAACCAAGCCAAGATCAAAGCAATAATTATTCCCTTCACTTAAATTATTATTATTTTTTTTAATTTCTACTTTCTATATTTTAAGTTTTTACCAAAATAATTTTGTTATAAAATAGAAAAACACTTTATATGCAACTCTTTTTGACTGATCAAAAGATAATTTTACACTCATCAAATTAATGAAAATTAAAGCACATAATTGTTTCTCAAATTAAGTATAAAATTAATGCTTCATATGCGTGCTAAGATGACTTTTAACCAATTTTATTTGGTTAGTTTAGGTTTAAAATTTAAGGACAATATATGTACGTTATATGTGTATGTGTGTTGAGTACTCTCGTAAGCATAATTTATAAGGCTAAAAGTTTTAAATTTTGTCTTGTGATTCTCCTACAAACCTAGGGTGAAGGATGGGATTGTAATAAATAAGAGAGGGCAAAATTAATCCAAATCAATCTAAGAAATATTTGTTGGAGGTTGTAAACTTCCCAAAAATAAGAAATTATTGGTAATATAAATTACCCATTTAAGACCTAATAATTATTTCGGATCTTTTTAGATTTCTTTTTGCCTTAATTTATTTCATTGTTTCCATGGTTGACCATAATACCTTTTCTATATGCTTCCTCTTAGTCTTATTTAAATTTTAAATTTCAAAAATGTCATATTTATAGTAAAAATTTTATTGGTATATACTAAGAAATAATCAAGATTATCATGTGAAATCAGTTTATAGACAAATTTTGTATAAAAAATTTGTATATTCGATATTATTTATTTCAAAATAATATGAACTAATTAGCTTGACTTTTAATAAATTTGCATAAACTTTTTACATAAATAATAAATCATCTTAAATTTGTCTTCAAAGTGGCCAACATCAATGCCATCATCAAGATTCAGGCTGATGATTTCGTGGGGTTAAATGGACGGGTCAGATGGGAGGGCTCACAAATTAATTGTGGGTGTTAACATACTTTTACAAATCTCTGAGTTTCATGATATAATTGAAATTGAAATATAAAAATTAGAAAAAGAAAAAGAGAGAAAACTAGACAAAAACAGAGCTTTGTATTACTATAATTCCATAACCAATAAACAAATCGCTTTGATTGGTTTCTGTTAAAAGGAAAGAAATAGCCAAACTCAGAACCCACAGAAGAAAGATAAAAAAGAAAACCAGAAAAAAGAAAAGTAAACAAACGTACAAGAGAGAGAGGAGAGAAGAGGGAAGAGAGAAAAGCATTTACTGTGTACTTCAGAAAAAACAAATATAGATTTGCGTTGAGTTGTTTGGGGTTGAAAGTCGAAACCACAACACTCTCTTGACTCTACTTTCTTCCATCACTATCATTATTTATTTTCTACAGCTTTTACCTGCTTCATCTTCTTCTTTGAGTGTTTTTCTTTTGATTCGCTGTCATTCATCTGCTTCAAGTTTTGTTATTTTTGTTTTCCAATCTGTGTTTTGTGTGAAAGCGAATTGTTCTCAACTCTCGAAAAAGTTTCCTTTTTTGAGTGATCTCTGTTTTTGGTTCTGTTTCTTGCCTGGTTTTGTGGAGTTGTGTAATTCACAATGACTGTGGAAGATAGTGCTATAGACAAGTTTCCAATCGGGATGCGCGTTCTTGCTGTTGATGACGACCCAATTTGCCTTAAGGTTTTGGAAAATCTCTTGCGTAAATGCCAGTACCAAGGTTTGTTCTTTTTCTTGTTGTGTTGTTTTTTCCCTGATTTGACAAATATGAATTTTTTGAATTGTTGTTGTTGGCTCTTGTTTTATTAATTTTTGTTAGATGATTTTTGTTGCCGTTACTGAAGTATGTCGAAGGATGCTCTGTTTTGAGTTCTATATTCAGTCAATTTCTAATTCAATGTTTTTGGAAATTCAAGTTCTTGATATTTGTTTTCTAGATTATGATATCTTAGAAAAATTTTATTTCATGGCGTTTTGATTGTTCTTATTGGGTTTATGATTTTAGTCTAATTTTTTGCCATTTCTTTTGATTCAATTGGCGGTTCAAACCGTTGGACAACTGTTCACATAATGTGATTTTGTTTTTGACTTTTGTTGTTAAGGTACTTTTGGATAGATCTGTTTTAATGTTGATATGTTCATTTTGGCTTATTTTTATATGTAATTTATCAATTTCTTGCAGTTACAATTACCAATCAGTCTGTCACAGCACTGAAAATGTTACGAGAAAACAGAGAGAAATATGATTTGGTTATCAGCGATGTTAGTATGCCAGACATGGATGGTTTTAAGCTACTTGAACTTGTAGGGCTTGAGATGGACCTACCTGTAATAAGTAAGCATCAAAGTTCTTATCCCTTTATCAGGTTTATTGATCTTTTGCTTTTGTTTTCAAAATATATGAATTTTGTTGGAGAATGAGATGAAAAAGTTCCAATTCATTCTTTTAGTATGAGGATAGGCTAATTTGGGGTAGCGGCTGGATGTTAATGTAGTTTTTGCCCTTAAAATTTGGTTCAGTGTTGTCAGCACACAGTGATACCAAGCTTGTCATGAAAGGAATCACTCACGGTGCTTGTGATTACTTGTTGAAACCTGTTCGGATCGAGGAGCTGAAAAACATATGGCAACATGTGATTAGGAGAAAGAAAATTGATCCCGAGGACCAAAACAAGTCTCCCAGTCAAGAGAATGCTCTCATAGAAGCTGGAGAAATGGGACAAGGTGCTACATATGCTGGTAAGTCTGATCAGAATGGAAATTCCTATAGGAAAAGGAAGGATCAAGATGAAATCGAGGATGAAGAATGTGACAATGATGACGAGAATGAGGAGTCAACAACCCAGAAGAAGCCTCGGGTTGTTTGGTCTGTGGAATTGCATAAGAAATTTGTTGGAGCTGTTAATCAGTTGGGACTTGACAGTAAGTTTTTCCACTACAAGGAAGGAATATTTCATTTTTCTGATGTCAGAATTCACATTTTTGAGTTTTCTTTTTAATTTTTTGTTCTTGAATTTTTTTTTCTGCAGAGGCTGTTCCGAAGAAAATTCTTGACCTTATGAATGTTGATGGATTGACAAGAGAAAACGTGGCAAGTCATTTGCAGGCAATGATCTTTCCTTTTCATTCTTTAAATTCTGAGACAATCTCTTTTGTAACCATTGCCAGTAAGAATTGCAAACAGTATCAATCTTGCTTATGGTTGAGATTTCTTTGGCACTGCCAAATTTTTAGGGAGAGCTTCAGGAGTTTATGGAAATGATTCCTACAAGAGAGGGCATCACTGGTTAAGAACATTAATCTGTGTTGTATATTTTAAAGTTCATCATTGAATACTCATTTGGACCAGTAGGACTTGTTTTTTGTTATTGTGATTCTGCACATTTCTGCATTATACTTCACCTCATCTGGAGCTTTGTGAAATTTTTTAGAATTGAATGATAACTCCTCAAAGCTTACTTTCACGTATTTTGTTGCAGAAATATAGGCTTTACCTGAAAAGAATTAGTAATGTAGCATCCCATCAAGCTGGCATGGTTGCTGCATTAGGGAGTAAAGACTCCTCATATTTACGTATGGGTTCACTGGACAGATTTGGGGATTTGCGTTCATTGAATAGTCCAGGACAGATTTCAAGTCAAGCACTATCATCATATTCAACGGGTAGTGTGCTTGGTAGGTTGAACTCCACTGCTGGTTTAACCATTCGTGGAATTGCTTCTTCTGGAATAATGCAGCCAAGTCATTCCCAAACCTTGACCAACTCGTTTAATACACTTGGGAAGATCCAGCAAGCAATGTTACCCATGCTCTCAAGTGCAAATATGTTTCAAGGAGTGAACCAGCTGCAGCAGAGCAAGTCCGGTAGCCACATTGTAGGAAACTTTAATCACATTAACGATCCAACAGCTTTTACTGCTTCTAATGCAACTCTTGTTAGCTCAATCAGCTGTGTATCTGATGCTTCCTGCAACCCTTTGATGTTTCAAGCAAATGCGCTACAAGCACAGAGTAGGGGAGCTTTCAGAAATCAGGCTTCTCTCAAAGTATCTTCTCTGAATCCGGAATCTTTTGACATGGGAGTTCGCGATTCTTCTAACTTTCTTGATCATAGTAGATGTGATGAAAGCTGGGAGGGTGCAGTTCAGTTACCAAAGTTTCCATCAAATTCTTTGCCATTGAGTGAATTGTTTAGTCATGACCGTCACATCGCTAGCAACCCACTGGATATTTCTTCTTCCGTAGCCACTTCAACACCTCTTGAGGATTCCAGAGGAGACATGTCATGCCAGGCTGGCCTGATTGGTAACATAGTTCAGAATTACACATCAAAGCAACAGTGGGAAGAACATAGGCGGGATTACAGCACTCAGAACTTAAATAATTCATTCAGCGCCGTGAACTCCCTAGTTTCTGGCAGCTGTATTATGGGACAATTTAGCCAGAGTATCGATCAAAGTAATGCTTCCTTGGACACGAAGTTGAGGTCAAATGACGACTACGTCTTGGACCAATGCAAGGCCCCTGATGGTTTCATTCAAAACAATTACGATTCCCTGGATGATATAATGAACACAGTGATCAAACGGGTGAGTTGCCTATCTTCCTTCACACTTGTTTCTGTTACATTTCTTGCACACGTTTACAGTCCAAGTTATCGTGTTAATTTTAGAAACATTCTTTGACGGTGCGGCGTATGTGATGCAGGATCCAGCTGATTCACTTTTAACAGATGAAGAGCTCGGATTTGATGCTTATTCTCTTGGCTCATGCATGTGAAACTATTGTAATCTCTGTTGAGGAAGGGAAAAGGTCGACACAACACACAAGTTTTAGTCTCTTTACAAGAAGCTTGTAATTATGTGATTCATTTTGCTTGATGTATTTTCTTCTCTTTTTCTATTTTCCATTCACTGTTGCCACATTCAGTTTCTGGTTGCAATTGACATAGTTTGGTTATTTCTCTTACATTCTTTTCGGAAATTTCCAGCTTCTTAAACCCTTTCTTTTATTTATTTATTTTTTTTTCCATTTTTTTGATTAATTTATGTTATTTTTAGAAGATTTGCATTAAAATTTTACATTTCTTGACATATAAGAAAGAAACAAGTCAATCAAAACATAAATGGTTATATAAATGTGAGTCTAACTTGAACTCGTGAAACTCATTTCGTTATTTTGTGTTATCGTATCCCACCGATCCAACCCTTTTCACATCTCAATCCGAAATAGCAAATGAGGAAGTTAGTTTGGAAGTCCTAAAACAAATGAAAAAACTTCTTGTCACCAAAAGCAAACAGAATCTCCCTGCCCGTTCAGAATCTGTGTTGATTTTCTGCAGTTGGTTGGGGAGCCATTTCATAAATCACTTTCAAATTCTTCACTTTGAACCAAGCTTTTTACTAACATGGTATCGGAAACAAGGTCTTATTGCTCAAAGTCCCGCGTTCATTCTATTCGAATCAAATCTCCTAATCTGGAACTCATTTATGGTAACAGAATCACCAAATAATTCAATTATGAAATGGATTGAAAGAAGTTTCATCAATATCTCATCCTTCGTTAAACATTCAAAATCAGATAACATTATTTGCTTTAAACTCTTACAGAATTTAAGTTAACAAATTTAATGAATAATGGAGAAAAAAGAAAAAGAAAAAACAACCTATAGACTTCATTTATCACAAAGATTGTCATATTTTCGTACAACGCAGTTGTATAGAGCATTAGTAAAATGCAAGGAACCAAAAATGATATCTGAGGTTAAATTAAATTTTGAGCACTCATTCTAGCTCAACAAGCTGAGCTCTTCTTTCTGCGGCTCTTTTCCTTACAAATATCCCCCATCTCAGCGCAGCTTTAAGCTTAAGCCATCTGACAACATCCTTCCCAGAACCTCTGCTGTGATCCTGCCAGTATGTCTGATCCACTTGAGGCTCGTTTGAATGTTGTATGAATAACAAGAGTCGTGGGAATGATAATAACCTGGTGTCATTCCCATACCCAATGTTCTTAGCAGTCCTCGCATATCATCACTTTCTAACATTTCCGAACTCCCAAGTCGGATTTCCTCAACAAAATAGTCTTCAAATCCTTGTCTACTTCTTTGCTGTGACCATTCTCCTGGAAAATAAGCACCTCAACTGCAGCATTTCCAGCTGACAGGTGATCAAAGCTGCAGATAATACTGCTTGTGGATTATTTGGTGTCAGCAATGCAGTCTGATCAGACCTCACAAATGGAAATTCAATTAGTAGGTGATTTCCAGGTTGGCATTGATGACTTGGCTCAGAGGAAATGTACTGTTGTCTGTTCTGAATTGTTGAACTACCACAATCTGTGTCATAATTGTTGCCAATTGTTGATACAACTGATGATTGTATGGCCTTCATAGAATTATTAGTCCTTGAATTCAGGACGTTGCCATCATATTCTACAACTTGAAGCCAATTTTCATATGCTCTCTTCGCCAAGGAATCAACAGAAAGCTGTAGGGAAATACACGCAAATAAGAATGTAAGCAGGTAACACGGCAAGATAGAAATAAATATTCGAGGAAGTTAGCAAAAACTCTATATCCAACCTTCTGACTTTCAGTTGGCGATTCCAAGCAGAAAAATTGCCCATAGGAAATGAGGCCCCGAAGCTCGTAAATATTGTTGAAGACAACACCAGTATTGTGAGTTCTATCTGTGTAGTAAACATAAAGTTTTCCACCCAAGACGCATGTTTTAGCATGCTCTACTGTGTTCTCCCACATCCTATTCGACATCAAGTAATCCATGTTTGAGAATCTATGTTTGAGAACATCAAGTAAAAATTAATAGAAAAACGAAGAAACAACCAATACTAGAAACAGTTCGAAACACCTACTCACATTTCTTAATTTCTGTGGATTGCTAATAAGAAGTCGGAGAAAATCTTCAACAGTTGCAATATCTGCCTTTATCAACTTTTTGTGCAGTGCTCCATCTTTCGCTATTCTATCCAATCTCCATACTTCCTCATGTAAGGCAGGTGGATAATGCTTCTTGTACACTGCAAACATTAATGATCCTTTAACAACTGATTCCTAAATATGCTTAGTTGCAATATGATTGATTGTAAATACTACAGAAAACTTACATTCTCCCCTGTGATCTTTGTCAGCAAAAGCCTCAGGTTTAGCCTCATGAACATGAATCCCCTCACAATATCCAGGGGAAACCTTGACACCAAGCCTGAACTTTCTGCTTCTTATCCAGCTAGAATTATCAGTGAAAGTAAGATCTCCTAGAGTTCCCACTCCTTAAGACTCATCTGCAAATCCCCTGTCAGAATTGGCCTTTTGCCTGCACATTCCTTCACCTCATGGCTTTCAAAATGCCTTTTAGTCCAATCATCATCATCTTCCTCGTTGAGGCCACCTTCAAGCACCACAACACTCAGCTTGGCTGCTGATTCTGGTCCAGTTTGGACAACACTTCCCATGCTTGCGTCTATCAAGAAGACATGTATAGCTGCTCCTTGATCCCCCTCAACCTTTCCACCTGTAAATAGGTGCGGCATCCTTGTTTTGAAATGAATTTGCAATTGTTTCTCTCCCGGAGCTTGGATTCTTGGTGCTTAGACCTGGAAAGATGTAATCAGTGAGTTTTCGCAAATGATTCATTATGAACATAAGATTGCAGCAATTTCAGAAATACTCATGTTCAAACTTTAAGGCAGAACTAGGAACAAACCTAGCAGCCAGTGTAGCCTGACCAAACTTTGTCAAAGCATGCTGTACTTCTTTGCTGACCTATTATTCAAGAAAATCACAAATTAACGGGAGATTTGACTGTAAATTATACTCTCATCTATCTCTTGCAAAACTATCGTTCTTAATTATGCAAACTCACGCATTGAAAATTGGCTTTTGACTTACAATTGTGCGGAGAAGAGGCTCCAAAGATGAGCAAAGTCTTTGCAAACTATCCACTTTCAAAGCTTCCACAATGACACTGCATATATATATATATATCCCCAGAAATTCTGATACGATTTCTCAATTTTATTAAACTAGTTTTATTCATACTACTTCAAATGCCATTATCAAATACACGAATTTCGACTGCAAGAATACTGTTAGGGTTTTTGTAACTGAGATCAATCAAAAATGGGGATTCAAAGTATATTACGTACCAAAATCTATCATCAAATCCTATGTCAACTTGATTAAGTACTGAATCACCTTCTAAGAACTCACACAAGTCACCAACACTTCCAAAAAAACAAGAAACGAGAAACATCTCAGCAGAATAACAATGAAAACAAGAATATCCAAATACAGAAAACAAAAAAAGAATCAATCCAAAACGGACAGAAAACAAACCCAGCCTAAGCTGGCAATTTCGATTTCTTCGCTCCAGGAATCCCATCCGCTGGATCTTCCACACTCTGTTCGTACTCTCTTTTCTTGTTCCTTGAAGTTTCCATTAATAGAAACTTAACCGTATGCTATTACCGCGTTTTTCAAATTTGGAAACCCAAAATTCGTATGCATGTCCACATATAAATAACAACACGAAATCTGCTAAACCAAGCTTCAATCTTTCAAACCCTTTTCAACTTTTGTCAAAAACAAAAGCAAGACAAAACTGTTCTCATTACGTTTATTGATCTGGGTTCTGAATGATAAGAAAAAATGAACAAGCGAAAGAAATGAAGATTTGTGTGTTGATCTAGATATATTGTTATTATGTTTTCACTGTTTTCAAATATAAAAAAGTAATAGTAAAGATTCTTAGTATAGATTAATACTAAGAAAAAAACAACTGTGTATTAAGAGTGAGGGCATGAACGTTAAAAGTTGAAACCTCGTTATATGGATTTCGGTCTCATTTTGGCTTATTGTATTTGACTCTTTCCCTTTTCCGTTTTTTCTTTTCTTTTGAACCAAGTCGAAGTTAGTAATGGAGCTGGTGAGTTTCTTGGGGCCAACTGCCAGGACTCTCCAAATTATATATCTAGTCGGTGCATGCTACCCCATATATGAGGTTGGTGCTGTTTGGATGCTGGGAAAATGGGGGAGAAAAAATTAGGTTGGAGAAAAAGGTGAGGAGAACGTGAAAACGCTGTTAGGAATATACATTTGCTTTCCCTTTTTTCTCATCTAGGTTGCTCAAATACGTTGTGTAACACATGTAAATAGATTAATTCAATTCATTTTAGTAATTTGGATTCGGTATCATCAAATTTCCATCTGCAAAATTGGTATAAATTTGTGCTGCTTAGAGCAAATTACCGTTAGAGAATATGATTTGAAGCATTTTCAACTTCTGCCAAAATTATGCAGCAGATAGCAGACAATACTAGAAAATTCAATACCCATCAGATCAAAAAATAAAACTCGACCCCATGAAAAAAAACAATGGAGAGATCATATTATAGTAAGCAGTAGTGGTATGTATCCATAAATGTCAAATTACAAAAGAAAATTTACGGATAATTCTACAAATGGAAGGAAGGAAATACATACAAAAGACGGCAGCTAAAGCAATTTTTGCTTGCCTGCTTGCATTAAACATTAAGGGTTGAACAATTCACTAATCTGAGAACACAAATTGTTGATAAATTATTCATATTATTCTCCTTCCCAACCCATTTGCTGAGCACGTCGCTCCCACATGGAAGTCACTTTTCTCTCTCCGATCAGCACGGCCTCAGCACGCTCTCTAGCCTCTTCACAAGTTTCTGTCGCAGCATTGCATTTTTCGGTCTCCTTTTGGTACAGGAGGGCCACCCTTTTTGCTTCACCAAAGGTTATGTTCATATGGTGCATGTGCTCTTCGGCAACAGCTTCTTGCAGCTTCAACTCCTCTGTCAGAAGATCGACAAACTGCTTCTCCATCTCCTGCTTGACATCGGGGTCATTCCTTCCACAATCTGCATCAAAAACATGATTAGAGTCACATTTACAGAATACCACTTCAAATAATGGGTTTGATTGAACTTAAAATTGCTTTGGGTCATTTTTTATTAAGCTTAAAAATTTTCCATATAACAAAAGTCTACTTGGAAGTATAAAACAGTAACAAGAATTTAATTAAAGAGAAGCCAAAGAGTAAAGAGGTGAAGAATATATGAGCCTTGTTTACCCATTAGCTGCTCTTAGGATGCAAAGACAGAAACTTGCAGAGAGTTGGAAGTCATACTCGATTTAACATAACCAGTAATAATCAATGAATGCATATATATCAGTCACATCCTAGCATAAGAATTAAGAGACAATCAATCAAAAAGATCGATAACTGCATTAAAGAAAGGGAACCTAATATTTTCCTCTAAAAAGAGAACTCTACTAGGTTGATGGCACGATAGCATATAAAGTTTATATAATATGGACAATGAGTCAGAAAACCCCAGTACATAGCGTGATCTTTAGAAGAAGCAAACTAAGAAAGAGAACCAAATAAGTCAATGTGATTTCTTGGTATAGCCATCATCAAAATTGACAACATAAATATGAATAAATCTGATATAAAGACTTAAACTCAAGAAGTTTTTCACCAAGTTAAGTGAGAGGAATGAACTCTTACCTGGGACTGAGAAATTGACTAAACCTGCAAAAGAATGAAAAAGCCAAAAGTGACCTCAGCATATAAACAGAAACTTTCAAATTTGAGCTATGGCAAACTTTGATTGTGGGCTTTGAACGTGGCCTAGATAACAAGCAATTAAATGTGGCCTAGATAACAAGCAATTAAGGTAGACAACAGCATATCTCAACAAGAGAAGCACAAAATTTCAAAAGTTAAACTACAATGTTATAAGATAAATACAGCCCAACCAGATGGCATACCCATTTCTAGTAATAGAAATGTATTTCGATGTTAATATCTTCTCAACCTGTGCTTGTACTTTCTATCATTATATATAAGCTGCATATAAATAGGCCTAGCTCCAGATAATCTAATCACAAAAGCCAGAAGAATTTTGAATAAATTGTTCTCTGCATTAGTTATTTTATGGTTTAAGCAACTGACAGGAGAAAAAAAAAAAGGCCACCAGATGTATGCAACCATAAGCAAGCATTGAGCTAGCTTGAGAACTTCTTAGTTGATCCATCAAACTTCTGGCCTGAAAAAGTGTATGTATAGTCATTGAAAAATGGTATAATTACCAGTCAATTACCACAACTTTACAGTCATGAAGAATAGCTTACCATGGATTTAATTTATAATAAGATCCTAAATCTAAGAAAATGACGTCAAACTCCAAACTATGATTTGAATGAAGAAAAGGCTTCCTTGAAGAAAATTTTTGTGGTGCACAGAGGACCACCCTTTAGAACTTTTCCAATTTTCAGAGGTTGCAGAAACCTTTCTTGTTTGGTGGTTTTGGGGTGAATGAATAGAGTTTATTGGCAGCTGTAATGCTGGAGCAAAGACCAAAATATCAATCCTGAATTTCAGTTTAATCAAAACATAATCAAACAAAAAATTGAGTAAAACCTGAACTGAAATTAAATTTATCATGACTATTTTGACACCCACCAAAAAAAAAAGAAAAACAAAAAACAGATAAGATTGAACATCAGTAAAAATGGATCAAAATAACATTTGGTGAAATGAATGAATATTTCTTTAGTTTCAAAATCAGATCTCATGTAATAAAGAATGACAGAAAAATGTAAACATTGATTAAATTTATTGTACAACCACTTCAGCAGTAACCAAGGACAAAGAGCATCCAAATTCGGAACTAGCAATAACCGCATATCAAATCCTAAAATTAATGAAAGAGGCACCCCTTTATTGAACCATAACACGTATGGAATCAGAGAAAGTGAATTGAAAACAAATCTAACTTGAATTAGATTTTCCTCATTTTCCCACAACTATACTATTATTCCCAGAATCCAAAATTAGCAACAAAAACAGATCAAAACGCAAAATGGGAGCCTAAATTTTCACTCTAATCAGCACATCACCAAGCAAAATCAGATCTTTACAAGCACCCAGAAAACAAAAATTGTGAAATTGAGATTCCAAAATGCCCAAAATGAGCTAGGACATCAGATCAAATATCTCAATTTGATGGAAAGAGTATCCTTGAAATTCACTCAATATGTAAAAAAAAAAAAACCAATACTTCACACAACCCGGAAGCCCAAAAAACAAGTGAGATTAAAAAATACCTAAAATAAGGTATAACACCAGATCATACCTCAACTTAATGAAATGAATACCCTTGAAATTACCTCTAATCCACGTACAATCAAACAAAATCAACACTTAAAAATGACTTACAAACACAAATCATTCCAAAAAGTAAAGAAAGAGAGAAAATCATACCAGGGGCAATCTTGAGAAGTGAAAGTGGAGGCGGGCAATCGCAAATACAAGGGTGACAAGAAGATTTGTTGCCGCCTAATCTAATTCGCTTCTTGAATCTCCAAAACAGAGCAGGTCCAGACACGGCCAAAGCTGATACTACTGCAAAAATCACCAGACAACACCTCAAAAAAGACCCTGATCTCCTAGTCATTTCTGCGTGTTTGAGATGCAACACTGATAAGTTGGAGATCTAGTGCGTTTGCATTGGTTGATGGGGCTATGCTACTAATGAATCTACTTCGATTTTGTGTGAAAGTCTAACCTTTGTGAAAGTATGAATTCAGTAATAACCTTAGTTATTACAAACTCTAGTTCAGCCATGTGGGTCCTTTGAAAAATAATATTGCCTACTCTAATTCCTGTGACGGTGATGGTTTTATGAGTTTTTGTTTTCGGAATTTTGATAACGAAGGGGTGGATTTATTTAGGGTTCCTAAATTGCAACTTATTTCAACTGAATCTACTAATTTAACTAAATTTAATTGATTTTATTCATTTTGATAATTTTGATGGATTTATTGTTCATACATTTAGAAACAAAGTTGTGGTTCTATTATTTAGAGTAAGATTATTATCATAAACTTTTACACCAATATATATATATATTACACTACTGTCACATATTTTGTATTTGTAAAAAAATTATTATAATATAATATTTTCATATTAATTTATATGAATAAAATTTATTTTCGTAACATTATCATTTTTATTTCATAATAATATTTTTATTTTAGAAAAACTGTTCTCGGTTACTACACAACAGTTTTGAACGATACCTTAAGGATGATTAAGGTCTGAAAACAAAGTTTTGGGGCTTATTAACCCCAACTTGAGCCTGAGCTCACAAATAATATGGGCTTGTTATAAATGGGCCCATATGGTGACCCGTAGACCCATAATCACCACTAAATCACATGATTTCTTGGCCTGGAAGAAAAGTTCAAGAGACTCGCAACAGTTCAGCGCAAATTCCGTCAACACAAATTTTCTTTGCATCGTCTAATCTTGTCTTAAATCTGCACATTACTCGTCTAACCACTGTTGAATGATCTCAACTCTTCTCTTCTGAGCTTGACAAGCTAATTCATACCATCTTTTATTTTGGCTTGAAAATCGATATAATGAGCTTCTGATTACGAATATGTATTTTATTGATTGTAATGTTTATAAATATCCCAAGAAAAAAATTATACACCATGTACCTTTATCGGTGACAACAACAATGATGCTCGCTGATATATTCTTCAGCACACTACAAAATCAGCGATATTTTGATGGCATCAATATATAAATATGTTACGAAAAATGTAATTATTTTTTGGGTTTAAAAAGAGAATTAACTTACCCTCCTCTACTCCATGGATCTTGCATTCCATTGGAAAATATTATGTTGCTACCAAATCTCTGCAACACAAGCTCAATCCTCTACACAGATAGCACAATTTATGAAAACGATATGTGAAAATTTCACCAACTACAAGCAAAATCTTTGAAATGTCCTAAGCTGGAAGAAAAAAAAAATGACTCACTTGGCCACCAAATTCAGTTGTAATCCAGTGTGGTCAATGCATAACTCCGTAATTCTTCATGCATTGTTCTGTAAAACCTTTGTAATCGCAGTTTGATGAAGGAAACATACTCTGCCAAGTCATTAGCATGACCATCTCCATACCAGCCTGCAGACTCCGATGATTTGTGTTGCAGCAATGCTAGTCCTACGATCTACTGACATGAGCATTACAAATCTTGAGTGGAACTGATTTGTTAATTGTGTGATATACGAATCAACTATCAAATGTATATTAAACCTGCCAGTTCCAACCACTAAGGCCATGAGCATCAGTCAATGATGTTCAATTATAAAACATTTTTCTGTAAGCAAACAGTTGTAATATAAGATTGTGGCTGCAACAACCAACGATGCTTGGAAACTCCCGGAGTAATCTACATTGAAATCAGAGTTGAATGAATACTAAAGCATCTTCTAGATGTTTCATATATTAAAGTTGATATCTTAATTGGTAGGTACACTTAAAAGTGTTACCTACTGCACAGGATATGCAGGCAATGGCATCAGGAAATTAGCTTCAGTTGGGTAATTCACCATTACTGTATAAACAAAAGCCGTCCACAACCAATCTCGAGCAGAATCTATTGAATGAAGGCCCCTGCACCCATAAAATTTTTTCGGGTGACTCTTGAGGAAACAAAATTTTGTTTACGATACCCATGTCCGCTTTGCCATTAAACATTTATCCATCATAGCTCGGAAGTTAAAACAAAAATTTATCATATGCTTGTCCATTGGTTTTTGGAACCTTCGAAGAAGGCATGATGTAAAAGAAATAACCAAGCAAGACAGTTACAAACGGACCACAAATCTACTCGACACATCCTCCAGTCAGGACCAATATGGTTTGCATACTTGATTCTTAAATCTATCTATTTCTAGCCTCAATTTTGCCCTTATATCTTGTCCTTGTAGTTAAATGACCAAAATTATGACCCCAGTAGATGTATGAAAGTGAAAGGAATTAAAACACAAGTTCTTTCATTATCAATGCATTGTGCACAATTCCGTGGAAATGTTCCAAACATTCTGCCTATTTCTTCTTTTTTTCTATGTACATGTGCAAGTTTACGTGTAGATCCTAAAAGTTCTAAAAGTTTTACTTAGTTCAGTCAAGCCCTCTTTCTGAGCTGAAAATGCTTCCAGTTCTACCCAGCTTCCTTTTATCACTCCAATGCAATTCAAGCTTGCATCCTACCAAATCAACATCGTAGGAAAAAAAAATGACAGTGGAAATACAGAGAAATTAATTTTTTAAAAGTTCAACCCAGAGTGAGACCTTGAGATCCTGGGAAACAGCATCATAGAAATTTGACCATGGGCTAATGTCATCAAATTGCAAAATAGGAGGCGAAGATGCCAAAGAACCAATGGCTATATGTGGGTAGTTCAGTCTAAACCAGGTTGCCAACACCGAAGAGGAACAATTTCATTCATCAGAAGATTAAAAAATTGAAAAGAAAATGCATTAATGGCTGCCCGCAAACATGCCTTCGTGTCATATCATTTTATGTGCCACAATTTGCAAAATTTAAGTGAAACAAAGATTTTTGAGCTTATTTCCTCCATAAGAGCCTCCAAAGACCAAAACTGGGGATGATTCAGAGGAGAGATTCTACTTCAAATTCCCAGTCAGAGCTGCATAGTCTGCCAAAGCTTGCTGTGAATTCCAGTACCCGAAAGTTTCTGCTGACTTGTATGAATCCTCCCCTAATGGCTTTGACTCTCCACGGAATCTATGCTGGAAAATAATTAATTGCATAGAAATAAGCAAAACCATAACAAATCTGAACACTCACAATCAAACATATGAAAAAAAAAAACGTTTTTTTTTTCTCTCTAAAATAGTGTTTCCAATTCCATGAACACTCAGAAAGTGATTGAATGTCTTATGCAATAACCAGAAAGTTTTCTTTCTGTTTTGTGTTTCCAGCAACACACAATGGTGTTCAACTTTACGGTCAACCGAGCTTCAAATATCAAAGAATGAAACATTTTTCAAAGTCGTCAGTATTTCCATGAATATACAGATAGTGATTCAGTGCTTTTTGTAACACCCGGTAGTGTTTTCACTGTTCGTTATTTGCAATCAAGTGATACCCAAATAACAAAATATTAAAAAGAAGACGCGTTTTTCAGTGTTTTGGGAGCAATACTTCAATGAAAGCAAGGAGAGCTTTGAACTTTGGAGCAATATCAAGCAAAAACCCAGAGTTGGCAGCAACCACTCAATGTCACTTTCATTCCCAGTGTAAAAAAATATTGGATCTTCTTGGTGCCAGTAAGGCTATTAATCAAATACTTCCGGTAAAAAATTCTTGGACTTTCTGGCTTAAAAGTAAACGATCAAGAACTCGAAGAAAATATTGAATCTTGTATGGAATCTTTTGTTTTGAAAATTTTGCTTGTCTGAATGAATATTGGTGTTGATTATTTTATCGAACCTATATTTTTTGACTTTAACTATTGTTAAACAAGTGACTTGACTCGATTTCAGTCGCCTTAGTATCTCGACTGTCGTCTTGATTATCGAGATAATTCAATTTTTTTATTTTAAAAATAGGATATTCGGATGGGATAAACAGATATATTTTTCAAAGAACAGTTTGAACATTCCATCACGTTAAGGGATGTTATGCCTTACAAGTTGCAAGTATTTATTACACCTCTTAATTTGACATAGAACAGTGATGAAAGAACCTGC
>JAWDEX010000018.1:543429-568532 GCA_035221805.1 Trichilia hirta
AACGTCTCAGAACTTTTTTTTTTTTTTTAACTAGTCAGTAGCAATTATAAACAGTACCAATCTTGTTTATAGTTAAGATTTCTTGGGCACCGCCAAAAATTTAGAGAGAGCTTCAAGAGTATTTGGAAATGATTCCTATAAAAACGAGCATCACTTGTTAAGAACAGTACTCTCTGTCATTTATTTATTTCATCAGTTGAATACTCATTTGGACCCATAAAACTTGTTTTTCGTTATTGTGACTGCATATTTCTTGATTATATTTCACCTTGTCTGGAGCTTTTGTGAAACTTTTTAGAATCTAACCATACGTCCTCAAAGCTTACTTCTCTGTATTTTGTTGCAGAAATATAGGCTTTACCTGAAAAGAATTAGTACTGTTGCATCCCATCAAGCGGGCATGGCTGCTGCATTAGGAAGTAAAGACTCCTCATATTTACGTATGGGTTCGCCGGACGGATTTCTGGATTTGCGTTCATTGAATAGTCCAGGACAGATTTCAAGCCCGGCACTATCCTCATATTCAACGGGTAGTATACTTGGTCGGTTGAACTCCACTGCTGGTTTAACAATTCATGGAATTGCTTCTTCTGGAGTAATACAGCCTAGTCATTCCCAAACCTTGATCAACCAGTTTCATACACCTAGGAATATCAAGCAAGCAATGCTGCCCACCGACTCAAATGCAAACTTGTTTCAAGGAGTCAACCAGATGCAGCAGAGCAAGTCCGCTATCCACATTGGAGGAAACTTTAATCACGCTAGCGATCCAACAGCTTTTGCTGCTTCATCTGTGACTCTCGGTAGCTCAAGCAGTTGCGTATCCAATGCTTCCGGCGACCCTTTGATGTTTCAAGCAAACGCACATGTACAGAGTGCACGAACTTTTGGAAATCAGTCTCCTCTCAATGTAGCTTCATTGAATCCAGAATCTTTCAACATGGGAGCTTGCAGTTCTTCTAACTTTCTTGATTATAGTAGATGTGATGAAAGCTTGCAGAGTGCAGTTCAATTAGCAAAGTTTCCATCAAATTCTTCGCTATTGAGTGACTCGTTTAGTCATGACCATTACATCGCTAGCTACCCACTGGATATGTCTTCTTCCATGGTCACTTCAACCCCTCTTGAGGGTTCCAGAGGAGACGTATCGTGCCAGGCTGGCCTGATTGGTAACATGGTTCAGAATTACACACCAAGGCAACAGTGGGAAGAACACAGACAGGATTGCAATACTCAAGACTTAAATAATTTGTTCAGCACTGTAAACTCCCTGGTTTCGGGAAGCTGTACTATGGGACCATTTGGCCAGAGTATGGATCAAAGCAATGCTTCCCTGGACATGAAGTTGAGGTCAAATGACGACTACCAATGCAAGTACCCGGATGGTTTCATTCAAAACAACTACGATTCCCTGGATGATATAATGAGCAAAATGATCAAACCGGTGAGTTGCATATCTCCCTTCGCACTTGTTTCTGTTACATTTCTTGGGACTGTTTACAGACTAATTCATAGTGTTAATTTTAAAAACACTCTTTGGTGCGGTGTATGTGATGCAGGATCCAGCTGAATCACTTTTAGCTGATGGAGAGCTCGTATTTGATGGTCATTCGCTGAGATCATGCATGTAAAATTTTGGTAATCTCCGTTGAGGAAGAGAAAAGGTTGACACAACCCATAAGTTTTATTCTCTTTACAGCAAGCTTGTAGCTATGTAATGCAATTTGCTTCGTGTATTTTCTTCTTCACTTTTTTCTATTTTCCATTCACCTGTTGCCACATTCAATTTCTGGTTGCAATTGACAACAGCTTGGTTCTTTCTCCTTTCTTTCTCTTTCATTCTTTCTGGAAATTTCCAGCTTCTTAAACCGTTTCTTTCAATTTTTTTGATTAATTTATAATGAATAAATGAACGAATACAAAATTAGAATGTTGAATACCTGTTGCACAATATTTGCATTAAAATTTTACATTTCTCAATACATGAAGAAAGAAACAAGTCAATCATAAACGATTATATATCCAATTTTATATAGCAGGAAATTGCTGGATTTATTCTAGAGGCCCACGGGGATTTGTTTCATCCTGGAAATAGCTTAGTGTTTTTGTGCCGACCGCGCATGCTAACTTACTGGTCTTTCGTGTCTAAAATATGAGTCCAAATTGCTCATGTGAACACTCACAGAATGATTATTTTTTTCACTTTTCAGACATCGATTCGTTATTTTGTGTTAGACTCATATCTTATACTACCAATCGTTTCACATCTCAGTAAGAAATAGCAAATGAGGGAAAGAAGTGAGTTTGGAAGTCCTAAAACAAACGACTAAACTTCTGTCACCAACATGCAACAGAATCTCCCTGCCAGGTTCAGAATTTATATTGATTTTCTGCGGTTGGTTAAGGAGCCATTTCATTTTTCTTCCCCAAATTCTTCAATCTTATTGTTGGGTTCTTACTAACAGCTTTTGCATTGGATCAAGCGCTTTGACTGATATGGTATTAGAAACAAAGTATCATCGTTCAAAGTCCCCCGCGTTTCATTCCATTCGGCTCAATCCCTAATCTCAAACTCATTAATGGTGACAGAATTACGAAGAAATTCATTATGAAATGGACCGAAAGAAGTTTCATCAATGTCCCATCCTTCATTTGACATTCAAATCAGATGACATTATTTGTTTGAAATTTTACAGAATTAAGTCAACAAATTTAATAAATAAAGCAGAAAAAAGAAAAGGGAAAAGGAAAAACAGACTACAGACTTCATTTATCACAAAGAAAGTCATACGAGATTAAATTAAATTCTCAGCACTGAATTCTCATTCTAGCTCAACAAGCTGAGCTCTTCTCTCTGCAGCTCTTTTCCTTACAAAAATACCCCATCTCAGCGCGGCTTTAAGCTTAAGCCATCCTACGACAGCCTTCCCAGAACCTCTGCAGTGATCCTGCCTGTATGGCTGATCCAGTTGAGGATCATATGGAATACCGTAAGAATAACAAGAGTCGTGGGAATGATCATAACCCGGTGTCATTCCCATACCCAGTGTTCTTAGCAGTCTTTGCATATCATTACTTTCTAACATTTCGGAACTCCTCAGTCGAATTTCCTCAGCGAAAAAGTCTTCAAATCCTTGTCCACTTCTTTGCCGTGACCAGTCTCCTGGAAAATAGGTACCCCCGACCGCAGCATTTCCTGCGGATATGTGATCAAAGCTACCATATAATGCTGCTTGTGGATTATTTTGTGTCATCAATGCAGTCTGATCAGACCTCACAAATGGAAATTCAATTAGCTGGTGATTTCCGGGTTGGCATTGAGGATTTGGTTCGCAGGAAATGTACTGCTGTCTGTTATGAATTGTTGAAATACCACAATCTGTGTCATAATTGTTGCCAATTGCTGTTACAGCTGATGACTGTATAGCGTTCTTAGAATTACTAGCCAGCGAATTCAGGACTTTGCTATCGTATTGTACAACTTGATGCCAATTTTCATACGCTCTCTTCACCAAGGAATCAACAGAAAGCTGTAGGGAAATGCATGCGAGTGCAAGTGAGTATGCAGATACACGGCAAGACAGAAATAAATATCAAAAGTGTTAGCAAAAACTGTATATCTAACCTTCTGACTTTCGGTGAGCGATTCCAAGGAGATGAATTGCCCATCGGAAATGGGGCCTTGAAGTTCGTAAATGTTGTTGAAGACAACACCGGTATTGTGAGTTCTATCTGTGTAGTACACATAAAGTTTTCCACCCAAGACACATGTTTTAGCATGCTCTACTGTGTTCTCCCACATCCTATTCGACATGCCACTTCCGAGGATCTATTTTTGAGAACATTAAAGCAAAGATTCATCAGAGAAACAAAGAAACAACCAACGCTAGAAACATTTTGAAGCAACTACTCACATTTCTTAATTTCTGTGGATCTCTAACAAGAAGTCGGAGAAAATCTTCAACAGTTGCAATATCAGCCTTAATCAACTTTTTGTGCAGTGCTCCATCTTTTGCTATTCTATCCAATCTCCAGACTTCGTCATGTAAGGAAGGTGGATAATGCTTCTTGTACACTGGAAACATTAATAATCTTTAAACAATATGATCCCGGAAATGCTTAGCTGCAACATGATTGATTGTAAATACTATAGAAAACTTACACTCTCCCCTGTGATCTTTGACTGCAAAAGCCTCAGTTTTAGCCTCACGAACCCGAATCCCCTCACAATATCCAGGGGAAACCTTTACACCAAGCCTGAACTTTCTGCTTCTTATCCAGCTAGAATTATCAGTGAAAGTAAGATCTCCTAGAGTTCCCACTCCTTCCTTAAGACTTACCTGCAAATCCCCTGTCAGAATTGGTCTTTTGCCCTCGCGTTCCTTAATCTCGTGGCTTTCAAAATGCTCTTTAGTCCAATCATCGTCATCTTCCCCGTTAAAGTCACCTTCAAGCACCACAACACACAGCTTTGCTGCTGATTCTGGTCCAGTTTGGACAACATTTCCAGTGTTCGCATCCATCAAGATGACATGTATAACTGCTCCTTGATCCCCCTCAACCTTTCCGCCTGTAAATAGGTGTGGCGGCATCCTTGTTTTGAAATGAAGTTGCAAATGTTTCTCTCCCAGACCTTGGATTCTCGGCGGCTGAGGCCTGGAAAGATGTAATCAGTGAGCTTTCGGAACTGATTCATTATGAACATAATTTTGCAGCAATTTCAGACATTATTCGTAACCAAATTTTAAGATAGAACTAGGAACAAACCCAGCAGCCAGTGTAGCCTGACCAAACTTTGTCAAAGCACGCTCTACCTCTTCACTGACCTATTATTCAAGAAAATCACAAAATTAACAGGAGATTTGACTGTGTATTATACATTTTCATGAATCACTTGCAAAACTATCGTTCTCAATTATGCAAACTCACGCATTGAAAATTAACTTCTGACTTACAATTCTGCGGAGAAGAGGCTCCAAAGATGTGCAAAGTCTTTGCAAACTATCCACTTTCAAAGCTTCAACAATCACACTGCATATATATATATGAATGAATTGAAGTGAGTCTCCCCAGAAATTCTGATACTATTTCTCAAATTTATTGAATTAGGTTTATTCATGCCATTTCAACTGCCATTATAAAATACTCGAATTTCGTCTGCAAGAACACTGTTAGATGTTTTTGTAATTGAGATCCATAAAAAATGTGGATTCAAAGTATATATATATATATACGAATGAATTGAAGTGAGTCTCCCCAGAAAGTCTGATACTATTTCTCAAATTTATTGAATTAGGTTTATCCATACTACTTTAACTGCCAATATAAAATACTCGAATTTCGTCTGCAAGAACACTGTTAGGGGTTTTTGTAATTGAGATCCATCAAAAATGTGGATTCAAAGTATATTATCATCAAATCCTATTTCTACTAGATCAAGTATTGAAACAAATATGACCTTCTAAGAGTCATCATAAGCTACAAACACTTCCAAAAAACAAAGAAAAGTGAATCATCTCAGAAAAACAAAAATCAAAAAAAGAACATCCAAATATAGAAAAAATAAAAAAATTCAATCCAAAACGGACATAGAACAAACCTAGCCAAAGCTGGCAATTTCGATTTCTTCGCTCCAGGAATCTCATCAACTGGATCTTCAACACTCTGTTCATACCCTCTTTTCTTGTTCCTTGCACTTTCCATTAATAGAAGCTTTATTGTATGCTATTACCACTTTTTTCAAATTTAGAAATCCAAAATTCTTATTCAGATCCACATATAAATAATAACATAGTTTGCTAAACCAAGCTTCAATCTTTCAAACCCTTTTCAAGTTTTGTCAAAAACAAAAGCAAGATAAAACTGTTTTCGTTACATTTATTGATCTGGGTTCTGAATAATATGAAAAAAAAAATAACCAAAAGCAATGAAGTTTTGTGTGTTGATCTAGATAAATTGTTTTTTATGTTTTCACAGTTTTCAAATATAAAAATATAATACTAAGATTCTTTGTATATATTTATTCTAAGGAAAACAGCTGTGTATTAAGAGTGAGTGCATGAACGTTGAAAGTTGAAACCGCGTTATATGGATTTCTGTCTCGTTCCATACGCATTGGCTGATCGTATTTGACTATTTTCATTTTTCATTTTTTCTTTTTATTTTGAAGAAAGTCAAAGTTGGCAATGGAGCTGGTCAGTTTCTTGTGGCCAACTGCGAGGACTCTTCAAATTATATATCAAATCGGTGCTGCTACCCCCTATATGACGTTTTGGTGTTGTTTGGATGGTGGGAAAATGGTGGAGAAAAATTAGGTTGGAGAAAAATGGAAGATGAGAGCGAAAACAGCGTCGGCAATATCCATTTGCTTTCCTTCCTTTTTTTCATTTTCTTTTTAGGTTGCTCAAAAACCTTGTGCAAGACATTTAAATAGATTAATTCAATTCAATTTATCAATTTGGATTCAGTGTCACCAAATTTTCTTCTGCAATATTGGAATAAATCAGTGCTTTTTAGAACAAATGACCAGCAGAGAATATGATTTAACAGCACTTTCAACTTCTAGCAAAATTATACATATCAACGGATCAAAAAATTAAATTCAATCAAAAAAATAAATGAAAGAGAAAAACAGAAAGAGAAACTGATTTAGAGATCATAGAATAGTAAACCACATGTCAAATTACAAAAGAAAATTTATGTATAAAATTTATCTCAGGGAAACAATTCTACAAATGGAGGAAGGGAGCAAGAAAAAGTAAAGAGAAATACATCCAAAAGATGGCAACTCAAGCAATTTTTGCTTGCCTGCTTGCATTAAACATTAAGCGTCGAACAATTCACTAATCTGAGTATAGAAATTGTTGATAGATTATACATACAATTATTCTCCTTCCCATCCCATTTGGCGAGCTCGCTGCTCCCACATGGAAGTCACTTTCCTCTCTCTGATCAGCAAGGCCTCAGCGCGCTCTCTGGCCTCTTCACAGGTTTCTGTCTCAGCATTGCATTTTTCTGCCTCCTTCTGATACTGGAGAGCCACCCTTTTTGCTTCACCAAAGGTAATGTTCATATGGCGCATGTGCTCTTCAGCAACAGCTTCTTGCAGCTTCAACTCCTCTGTCAGAAGATCAACAAACTGCTTCTCCATCTCCTGCTTGACATCAGGGTCATTTCTTCCACAATCTGTATCAAAACCACAATTGGAGTCACATTTATAGAATACCACTTCAAATAACGGATATGAATGTACTTAAAAAGCCTTTTGTCATTTTATTAAGCTTCAAAGTTCTCCATATAACAAAAATCTAATTGGAAGTATAAAACAGTAATGACAACTGAAAGAGAAGCCCAAGAATAAAGGGGTGAAGAATATATGAGCCCCATTTACCCATTAGCTGCTCTTAGGATGCGAAGATAGAAACTTGCAGAAAGTCAGAAGTCATACTTGATTTAATATAATCAGCTAATAATAAATGAATGAATATATCAGCCTCATACTAGCATAATAAACAGTGAAGAATTAAGATATCAATCATCAAAAAGATAGCTGCATTAAAGAAAAGTGCATAATATTTTACTCTGAAAAGAAAACTCCAATAGGTATAAGGCAAGATAGCATATAAGTTTCCATAATATCGACAAGGAGTTAAAAAACACCAACATATAGTGAGATTTTTAGAAGAAATAAACTAAGAAGAGAACTAAAAATTCAATATGATTCCTTGGTATGCCCATCACCAAAATTGAAAATTTAAATATGAATAAATCTGACATAAAGCCGTAAACTCAAGAAGTTTTTCACCAAGTTGTGTGAGAGGAATAAACTCTTACCTGAGACTGAGAGATTAACTAACCCTGCCAAAGAATAACAAAGTCAAAATGTGAGATCAGCATCTAAACAGAAATTTTCAAATTTGAAGTACCACAAACTTTGATTGTGGACTTCAAATGTGGCTTAGATAACAAGCAATTAAGGTAGACAACTTGCAGATGTCAAAAACAAAAGAAGCTCCAACTTTCAAAAGGTAAACTGCAACTTTATAAGATAAATATAGCCCAAACAGATGGCATACCCATTTCTATTAATAGAGATGTATTGGATGTTGATAGCTTCTCAATCTGTGCTGGTACTTTCTATCATTATAAAGAAGCTGCTTGTAAATAGGCCTAGCTCCAGATAGTATAATAAAAAAAAAACAGAAGAACAATGAATAAACTGTTCTCTGCATTAATTTTGTGACGGTTAAAGCAACCGACAGAAAAGAAAATCCCCCAGATGTATTCAACCATAAGCAAGCATTTACCTAGTTTTAGAACTTTTTAGTTGATGTATCAAACTTTTGTACTGAAGAAGTGTGTATGTAGTCATTGAAAATGGTATGATTACCAATCAATTACCACAGTTTGATAGGGTGTCATGAAGAATGGCTTATCGTGGATTTAACTTTTAATAACATCTTAAATCCAAGAAAATGGTATCAAATTCCAAACTATGATTTGAATGAAGAAAAGACATCCTAAAAGAAAATTTTGTGCTGCACAGTGGACCAACTTTTAGAACTTTTACAGTTTTCAGAAGTTGCTGAAACCTTTCTTGTTTGGGGTTTTGGGGTGATGAATAGAGTTTATCAGCAGCTGTAATTGTGGAGCAAAGACCAAAATATCAATCCTGAACTTCAGTCTAATCAATAAATAATCAAACTAAAATATTGAGTAAAACCTGAACTAAAATTAAGTTTATCATGACTATTCTGACACCCACCCAAAAAACAGATAAGATTCCAACACCAATGAAAATTGTTCAAAACATCAGTTAGTGAAATCAATGAATATGTCCTTAGTTTCAATCAGATCTCATGTAATAAAGAATAACAGAAAAATGAAAACATTGATTAAATTTATTGTACAACCACTTCTGCATTAACCAAGGACAAAGATGATCTAAATTAGGAACTAGCAATAATAGCAAATCAAATCCTAAAATTAATGAAACAGCATCCTTTCTTGTACTGTAACAAGCATGGAATCAACGAAAATGAATTGAACACAACTCTAACTTGAATTCGATTTTCCTCAATTTACCACAACTATACTATTATGCACAAAGCTCAAAATCCAAAATTAGCATCAAACAAAAAAACAAATGAAAACCCCAAAATGAGTACCTAAATCTTAACACTTATCAGCACATCACCAAACAAAATCAGAACTTTACAATCACCCAGAAACCAACAATGATGAAAGTGAGATTCCAAAGATCCCAAAATGAGCTAGAAATCCAGATCAAATATTTCAACTTGATGGAAAGAGTATCCTTGAAATTCACTCTATTCAATATATGATCAAACAAAATCAATACTTCACAAAAACCCAGAAGCGCAAAAAAACAAGTAAGATTAAAAAATTCCTACAATGAGGTATAACACCAGATCAAATACGTAAACTTGATGAAATGAATATACTTGAAATTAACTCTAATCCACATACAATCAAACAAAATCGAAACTTCACAACAACCCACAAACGCAAGTCAGTCCAAAATGTACAGAAAGAGAAAGAATCATACCAGGGGCAATCGTAAGGAGTGAAAGAGGAGGTGGGCAATCGCAAATACAAGGGGGACAAGAAGATTTGTTGCCACCTAATCTAATCCCCTTCTTGAATCTCCAAAACAGAGCAGGTCCGCACACAGCTAAAGCTGAAACTACCGCAAAAATAACCAGACAACACCTCAAACAAGAACCTGATCTCCTAGACATTTCTGTATGTTTGAGATGCAACACTGATAAGTTGGAAATCTAGAGCGTTTGCATTGGTTGATGGGGTTATACTACTAATGAATCTACTTCGATTTTGTGTGAAAGTTTTCGCCTTTGTGAAAGAATGATGCCAGATGAATCCTTTATTATTATTATAGAATCCATTTCAGCCGCGTGGGTCCTTCGAAAAATAATAATGTTCACTATTATTCTTGTGACGGTGAGGGTTTTATGAGTTTTTGCTTTGGAATTTTAATAATGAAGGGTGGATTTATTTAGGGTTTCTAAATTGCAATTTATTTCAACTGAACCTACTGATTTAACAAAATTTCATTGATTTTAATTCCCGAATTTCCTTAAAACAAAGTTTATGGCTCTATTATTTTATGTGCTATTTGGTATAAAAGCTTTTATATTAATTTATTTATACTATAACTAAATTTTATTATTGTCGCATATTTTATATTTGTATAACAAAATAATGATATATAACATATGCTAACTATATAATATTAACATATAGATTTATATAAATAAAATTTATTTTCATAATATTACTACTTTTTCTTAAAAATATTATTTTTGTTTCATAATAGCTATAAATTCATAATCACTGTATCGTAATTTAGAACGAATTGATTAAGGCTTGAATATAAAGTTTCGGGCCTTAACTTGGGTGCGAAGGCCCAAACCTCACAAATAATAAGGGCTTGTTTATGTATAGGGCCTTTAGATAATGGTGAGTTTAGGACGATAATCAACATTAAGTCACATGATTTCTTGGCCCGGAGGGCAAAATGCAAGAGATTACCAACAATCTCAACGCATATTCTGTCAACACAAACTTTCTTTGCAGTCTAACCTAATCTTAAATCTGCATAGCCCTCATCTGGCCACTGTTGAATGATCTCAACCTTTTCATCTTTTGTTTTGGCTCGAAAATCGATATGATGAGCTCCTTGACACAAATAAAATTATAAAAACTTCATACTTATAATGTTTAAAAATTTTCGACAAAAAAATTATACGACATATGCTTTTCATCACGACAAGGGCAATAATACTCACCCATTTGTTCTTTAGCACACTTCAAAATCAATGGTATTTGGATAGCATCAATATATAATATATTATGAAAATGCAATTATTTTTCCTTTTTTGGTTTAAAAGGAGAAATACTTACCCTCCTCTACTCCATGCAATTATGTTGTTAACAAATCTCTTCAACACAAGCTCAATCCTCTACTGCACAAATTTACCAAAATGATATGCAAAATTTCATCAACTACAAGCGGAAACTTTTGAAATATCTTAAGCTAGAAGAAACAAAAGAAAAAAAAAGAAGCAACTCACTTTGCCACTAAATTCAGTTGTAACCCAGTGTGGTCAAGGCGTAACTCCGTAATTCTTCAAGCATTGTTCTGCAAAAACATCGTAATAGCAGTTTGATGGAGGAAACATACTCTGCTCAGAGCAAGTCATTGGCATGATTATCTCTGTACATGCCTGCAGACTCAGATGATTCATGCTGCAATAATATTAGCCCTATGATCTATTAACAGAGGCATTACATATCTTGAGTTGAATTGATTTGCAAATAGTGTGATAGTAATAAGAATCAAATATCAAATATATATATACATATATATATATAAACATTATATACCTGCCAGTTCCAACCACTAAGGCCATGAGCATCCGTTTGATCTTCAATTGATAGGTACCCATAAAAGTGTTACCTGCTGCACGGATATGCAGGCAATGGCATGATGAAATTGGCTTCAGTCTGGTAATTCACCATTGTTGTACGAACGAAAGATGTCCACAACCAATCTCGAACAGAATCTCCCCTGAACTCAACAACATTTTTAGATCAATCTTTGGAAAGAAACTTAATTTGAGATATTCATGAGTCGTGTGCACCTTTATGCCATTAACATTGATCCATCATAGCTCGGAATTCAAAAGAAATAGTTTATCATATGCTTGTTTTATGGTTTTGAAACCTTCAAAGAAGACATGAAACAAAAAAAAGAGAACCAAGTAAGCACAACACTTACAAAT
This sequence comes from Trichilia hirta, assembly GCA_035221805.1. Classification (NCBI taxonomy): domain Eukaryota; kingdom Viridiplantae; phylum Streptophyta; class Magnoliopsida; order Sapindales; family Meliaceae; genus Trichilia; species Trichilia hirta. The sequence goes on from JAWDEX010000018.1 coordinate 555,255, forward strand.
AGACCATAAGTCTCTCAATTTGGTCCCTCTATCTTGCCCTTGTAGCGAAATAACCTAAAACATGACCCTGGAAGTGAAAGGAATGAAAACGCAAGTTCTTTCATCAGCAGTGCATTAATACAAAACTTATGCACAATTCCATGGAAATGGTCCATACATTCTTACTATTCCTTGTTTAGCGTGTGTACTGTGTACATTTAGATCCTAAAAACTGAAGGCTGAAGACTGACTGACTTATAAGTTCTAAAAGTTTTACTTAGTTCAGTCATGCCATCATTGTGAGCTGAAAGTGCTTCCAGTTCTGCGCAGCTTCCCTTTTTCACTTCATAGCAATTCAAAGATTGCATCCTACGCGAATGAACATCATAGAAAAAAAAATTACAGTGGAAATACAGAGAAATTAATTTTTTAAACGTTCAACTGAGAATGAGACCTTGAAATCCTGTGAAACAGCATCATAGAAACTTGACCACGGGGTAATGTCATCAAATTGGAATATAGAAGCCGAAGATGCTAAAGAACCAACGTCTATGCGTGGGTATTTCAGTCTAAACTAGGTTGCCAACCCTGAAAGAGGAACAATTTGATTCACGAGGTGATCAAAAATTTTAAACATGCCTTCATGTCGCATCAATTTATGCGCTACAATTTGTAAAAGAAAAATGAAACAAAGATTTTTGATATTTCTTCCTCCATAAGAACCACCAAAAAACACGATTGGAGATGATTCAAAAAAGAGATTTGTTGGGTAAACTGTTCTCGTTCTTACGTGACTGAAAAGTTATTAGAATAGATTTTTTTTGTTCCCTCCTTGTTTTGTTTTTTTGTCGTTCTGTTTATTTTTCTTTACATTTTTTTTTTTTTTTTTTTAATACGTTATAATGTTATTAATGGGAGTGTAAAAGAGAGTTTAAAAAAAAAAAAAACGCGTGAAAAAAATGAGAAAAAGAAAAGAGAAAAATTTTTATTTTTTTTTTTATTATATAATTTTGATCAAACATCTTTTTTAGAGAAATTAGCTATTAAGGCTGAAATTTGATATAGAAATTTTTAAAATCATATTTTATAATCTGAACGGTAAAAATAAATTTTTTTAATCAATTTTAAGTTGTAAATAGTGACCGACAGAGTATAGATTTTGTTTTACTATAAAGTCTTCATTAAACCTTTGAATCGGACTCGATAACTATTAGATTTTCATAAAATTTAGATAGATTCTTTTTGAGACTTAATTTTACAATCTGAACGGTGGAGATAATGTTTTATATATCATAACTCCAGCTTTTGAGTAGAAAACAGAAACTTAAATTTTTGTTGAACTTTTTTCATATTTTTTTAATTTATTATTCTTTTTATTATTGATTGTTTCTTTTTATTTAATACTTGATTTAGAAAAATATTGTGTGAGACTCTCTAGAGATTCTTTGATAAATTTAAGGTCCCGTAATTTTTACTATTAATTAAAAAAATTTTTTTTACTTAAAATTACGATATCTTTTAATTAGTAATTTATGATGATTGATTTTTATTTTTTACTTATTATTCTTATTGTCATATATTATTATTATATTAAAATTTGCGTATTTTTTAATATATTCACTTAAAAAATTAAGCTTGAATTGAATTTTTATTGTATCGTATTATTCAATTTTACGTTATTTTTAGTGTTTTATTCTTAGTAAGGTTCTACTTCGTATTCCTAATCAGAACTGTATAATCTGCCAAAGCTTACTGTGAATTTAAGTACCCCAATGTTTCAGCTGACTTGTATGAATCCTTCTCAAATGGCTTTGGTAGAATCTATGCTGAAAAATAATTAATCGCATAGAAATAAACAAACCCATAACAAATCTGAACACTCACAATCAAAAACATGCCAGAAAATGTTTTTTTATTTACTAAAATAGTGTTTCCAAGAACACTCAAAAAAGTGATTGATTGTCCTGTGCAATACCCAGAAAGTTTACTTTCCTTTTGTGTTTTCAGCAACGTTTAATAGTATTCAACTGTCAATCATTTACAGTCAAACGAGCTTCAAATATCAAAAAAGTAAACATTTTTTCTATGTTGTCGGCGTTTCCGTGAATATGCAGACAGTGATTCAGTGTCTTCTGTAACACCAAGAAAATATTTTCCAGCTGTTCATTATTTGCAGTCAACTGATCTCCAAATAACTAAAATGATTGAAAAAACAAAGCATTTTTCAGTGTTGTGGAAGCAATACTTCTATGAAAACAAGGAAAGGTTTGAACTTTGGAGCAAATATCAAACAAGAACCCAGAGTTGGCAGCAAACCACTCAATGTCACCTTCGTTCCCATTGCAAGCAAAGATTTAGAATAATTAATAAGTGGATAAGTATGGATATGGATGAATATAACCTTATAGAATAATTCACATATTTAAATCTAGAAACAATTTTATCTATTCTAATATTTGGTTAATTAAATTTCTTATAACATAATTCAAATATTTAAGTCAAAAAAGAAGCTTTAAAACTTGAGTCACTTCAAAAGAAAAAAAATAAAATAAAAAATCGAGTCCATGATATTAATGTGTCTATAAATGTTTGGTACACTTATATGTTAATGCACAACCAAATCTAATTTGAGGTACATAAAACTAAAAACATTGCTGGCCTAAATAGTAATTAATTAACAAGAGGTTAATCTTAATAGGGAAACTAATTAAACAAATAAAATTGGAGGAAAAAAATACCAATTTAGAAGTTTTTTATAAACCAACATTCATTATAAGTCAATATTTTGGTTTTAGTTTTCAAAATTTTTATTCTATTATCACTTAAAATATGTAATAAATGATTGGTTAAATAGTGTTAATTTATATTTTTTTAAAAATTTTTACACACTTTAATCCTATCTTACCCCATATATTAAATACAAATTAAAATAAGTTTTTTTTTCTATTTTGAATGTATTTATTTCATTTTAATTAATTTTCCTAAAAGCATTTTTAAAAAAATATGAAAATGCATAAGCATTATCTTACCAGTCATGACAACCTAAAATTTATATATGAAAACAAATACAAGCTGTAAAAATCTCTCTTTCCCTCGATAACACCATAAAATCAAGAAACGATTCTTCTAGATTTTTCAAGAAATTAAAAATGAAAATAAATTCTGCTGAAATTGACACATTTGGATTATTGTTCTTTACCTTTTTTGTTCACATTTCTGGCTTATGATTTCAATGACAAGTAGTGAAAATTGAATAATTGACTAACATTTTCGTTGTTCTTCCTTGCTGGTTTCCTTTACCTTCGTCAACAAGTTTGCATTGTCCCTTTTCCCTTATGAAAAATCACAATCAGAATCATAAAAGCCCCAAGTTTTGTCACAGGACAGCCTAGAAACGCCCTTTCTCAAATGGCAAATTTCCTCCATTCAAACGTCACTCATGTAAGGCTGTGATTCCTCCACCTCATACCCCAAGAATCTCATCTCACCTTCTATATATATATATATATATATATATACACACACACATATATATTACTGATAAACCCATAGTCTGTTTTGGCAAAAATACAGAATCTGTGAGCTTTGGGAAAAAAATGGCAAAGAAAGCAATGGATGTGGTGAAGGGTGTTGATTTAGAGCGTTATATGGGGAGATGGTATGAAATAGCTTCATTTCCATCATTTTTTCAGCCCAGGAATGGAGTGAACACAAGGGCAACTTACACTTTGAACGAAGATGGAACTGTACATGTGTTGAACGAGACATGGAGTGATGGGAAAAGAGGTTACATTGAAGGAACTGCATATGTAGCTGATCCCAAAAGTGACGAGGCTAAGTTGAAAGTGAGGTTCTATGTGCCTCCTTTTTTACCTATCATTCCTGTTACTGGGGATTACTGGATTTTGTATCTTGATGATGATTATCAGTATGCTTTGATTGGACAACCTACCAGGAAATATCTGTGGGTATGTCCCTTAATTCTTTGTCAAATCTTAGTTTCTTTTAATTCATGAATGTGTTAATGTCTGTGTATTTAATGGATTTAGCTTTTTTGAAACGAATTGGAATGCTAGAATTGAAAATAATGATCTTTGTTCTAATGGTGAAACTTCGGTAATTTCAAACAAATTTTCCTCAAATCTATAAACTATATTTTGTGGTTCAAAATCTCATTTTTTATTTGTTAGTGCTTGCCGAGGACTAGGGTTTGTGTTTTTAACTTTTTTGTTTACACAATCTTCAGTTTTTCCTCAAACTCACACTACTTTTTATTCAAAGTTCTATTTTTTTCATTGTTTAATGTTGAGAACTTATTTTGTTGCAGATTTTATGCAGGAAGACACACGTGGAAGAAGAGATCTACAATCAGCTTGTTGAGAAGGCCCAAAGTGAAGGATATGATGTTAGCAAACTGCACAAAACACCACAGGCTGATCCCCCCCCAGAAGGAGATGAAGGTCCCAAAGACACCAAAGGCATATGGTGGATCAAATCCATTCTCGGAAAATAGAAAAGAATTCACCAGAAACAATAAAACATCAAAATTTTGGGTTTCATTCCAGGACAATCTAAAATAAGAAATTAACTGTTTGTAGCGTTTTTGATTTTGAGTCATATATATGTACGTTACATATGTCTGTGGAAGTCATTACTTTCCCTTTCTAGGTCTTTCTGTGTTTTATTGTAAAGATCAGTCTGTTTGTGTGGTGGTTGGGGTTTGAGCTTGTATGAAAATTGAGTCTTTATCTTGTTGGTTGGATGGTGATAATTTTCTTTTGATTTGAAATTTTGATGGAAAATTTCATTACTTGGAATCCAATGATGATCAAACTGTAGATAGGATGGTCCAATCGGGACCTTATCTAATATCCCTGGGCTGCTTTTTTAAAATTTCGGCAGTGATCGATTGGATGATGACAAGTATTTTTTTATTTTTTAAATGGTATTTATTTTTATTAAAAGGTTTATTATAAAAAATAATACTTTTAAAATATTTTTTAAATATTAGTTATATTTTTATTATAATATTTGTAATAAATACTTTTAAATTATAAAAAAATAATAAAATTTTTTACTAAAAATAAAAAATATATATTTATTAAATAATTTTTTTATTTTTTATTTTTATCATATAAATTTTTAATTTTTATCCTTTAAATTTTTAATTCAAAACTATTAAATTTCTTAAAAAAGTATTTTAAATTTAATTTATAATTTTAACACTTTAATTTATAATATTTTATACTAAAAAATTTGTAATTTAATTTTTAAAAATTAAATTTAAAAAGTTTTTATTTTATATTTATAAAAATTTAAGAATTTATTTTTATATTATAATTTAAATTTATAAAATTTTATTTTATTTTTATTTTTTAAAATTAAATAAGAATAATTTAAATATTTATTTAAATTATTAAACAACTATAATAATTTATATTATAAAAATTTAATTTATAATTTTATATTCATAAATATTTTTAAAAAATTTATTAAAGTAAATATAAAATTATAAATTATATTGTTTTATTTTACAATATTTTATATTAAAAAATTTATAAATTAATTTTTCAAATTAAATTTAAAATATTTTTATTTTATATTCATAAAAATTTATGAATTTATTTTTATTTTATAATTTAAATTTATAAAAAATTATTTTAAAAAAAAATAAATAAAAAATATTTAAAAATTTTCATTTAAATTATTGAATGATTATAATATTTTATAATTTAAAAAGTTTATAATTTAATTTTAAAAATTAAATTAAAAATATTTTTATTTTATAATTTAAATGGATAGAAATTTTCTTTTATTTTTACTTTTAAAACTTAAATAAAAATAAATTAAATATTTTTATTTAAATTATTGAATGACTATATGTTTTTAAATTAAAATAAAATTAAAATCATAAATTTTTGTGAATATAAAATAAAAAAATATAATTTTTAGAAGATAAATTATAAATTTTTTTATATAAGGGATTATAAAATAAAAGGTTTAATTTATAATTTTATATTTATATTTAATAAATATTCTTTAAAATTCTTATAAATATAAAATTATAAATTAAATGTTTTATAGTATAAGTTAATTAAATTATTTTTATTTAGTTTTAGAAATAAAAATGAAATAAAATTTTTATAAATTTAAGTTATAGACTAAAAATAAATTCATAAATTTTTACTAAATAAAATAAAAATATTTTAAATTTAATTTTTTAAAATTAATTTATAATTTTTTTAGCATAAAGTATTAAAGTTAAAATTATAAATTAAATTTAAAATATTTTTTAAAAAATTAAATATTTTAATTTAAAAATTTATATAATAAAAGTTAAGTATTTATATGATAAAAATATATATTGTTATCTTTCATGAAAGAGATTTTTGTCACTTTTTTAAATAATAAAGTATTTATTATAAATATTTTAATTAAAAATAAAAAATATTTTAAAAAATTAGAAAATATATTTATTATAATTTTTTTTAATAAAAATAAATATTATTTTAAAAAATTACAAGTTATTTGTCATTTTCCCTTCTGTTAAAATATTATCAAACTCAAGGAGACGAGTGATAATCACCCTTCACCAGTACAATTACAAATAGACTCAGCTGGCCGCCGACAATTTGTAACAAGAAAATAGTGCATCCCTCATAAATTCGTGTAATTCGAATGCGTAATTTACTCTATTTTTAATTTTTAATTATTTTCTTTTCTTCACTTTCCCCACTATTTCCGTTTCTTCTTTCAACCTTTTTTAATTTAATTTCCTTCTAGATCAGTGGCCACTTTCTTGCATCTGGCTATATTGTCAATAGTCCGTTTGTTTATTCGCAAGACTTTCAAAGCTTTTATTTTAAACCTAATTTTAGGGAGTTAATTAATGTAACTACTCTTCTTTGCATCTTAAGATTTTGGTATATCAATATATAAAATAAATCCTTTTGATTAAATTATATATTAATAATAGATTAATTAAATTAGGTTTTACAAATTGAATATAAATGTGGTATCTCCATATACTACAATTTTATATTCAATTGCGTTTTTATAATTTCTTTTATTTTTTTCTTGAAATTAAGAACTTAAAATTTGGTAGTTTGAGAATAATAATTATTTTAAAATCAATTAAATTAACTATTAATGTTTTATAATATAATTGATACGACCTTGTTAACATATAATATAACTTACCATTAAAATTGAATTGGATGATTAATTTTATTATAAAAAGAAAATAATGATTCGATTGATTAATTGAAATGATCATTGTAACAATTTTTTAAGTTACAATACAACCCGGTACATTAAGATCATTGATATAACTTCAATTAACTATAAAAGTTACAACAAGGTAAGAAGAATATTAAAATGTGCAAACAAATCGTTGTGTAAAGTGATTCCAGCATTAACAATTCATTTATAATTAAAGGAGTACTCCTAAGTATATGAATTTATTTATAAAAATTAATTTAATAATATTGTATTTTAAATTGTACAAAAAAGTAAAAAAATAAAAATATGTATGTATAAACTATATGACAATGATATAATTAATTAAATGAAATTAATTTATATATATTGAATTTATTTAAAAAAATAGTATATGAGCTTATATTTTTAATGTTACTTTAATTAAATTAAAAATTTAACTGCTTACTTTAAAAATAATATTTCAAACATTTTCACTTAAGAAAATTTGGCATTATTGAATTCAATTACCTTTTTTTTTTTTAATAAAAACCCAATTACCAGTTGGCACTTGCACAACTGGAATTTGGTTTAGTCAGGACCCGAGGCAAGACCCAGTGGTTGGACACGCGGGTCATATAAAAAAATCACGACATGGATATGCTTCTGGATTACACGTGTCATAAATAAGAGTTACAGCTGGCTTTGTCGTCTGGCATCTGTCGGTTCTCCACGTCTCTCTGTCCTACGTGGCTATAAGATAATATATGGTCTTCGTGTTAGCTGGCAGCCGTTGTTAACATTTATATTTAACCCAAGTGGCGTTTTATTTATGGAGGAAAGACGTCCAGAAACGAAATCAAATAGTGTACATGTCCTATCGAAAATAATTAATCGACATTAAAAAGTAATATTTTATTCTTAATGTAAGTGCCAGACACAACTAGAAGTAAAATTTATTAATTTCATTGCTACGTATCACGATTGAATGTGTATATATTTCTCCTTATTGTATTTTTCAGGCATTTTAAGATTGCATATTCATTGATTTTTTTCGACCTATTATTTCAATGGACAGTGTAAATAGCTAATTGATATTGATTGATTATTTATTTTAATCATAAACCAACCAAATTACTTGTATACCAATTCAAACTTAAAGATTATGTTTAACCATTACGATGCAAACAAAATCCACAACATAGTAATGAATATTTAATCCTGACAATATAATTTGAAATAGTCAAAGTATAACTTATTTAAATGACAATAATATTAAAAATATAAAATCTTACATAAAACTTAATACTATAACAAAAATAATACAATTACATTATTATTATTATTATTTAAAATTTTTTATAAAAAATATGTTAATAACATACATTATCTTAATTTATACGACTGAGTTTGTAATATAACAGTATTTAAAAAGAATAGTTTACTTAATATTTTTTAACTCAATACATTTGAATCCCTTTCATACAACAATTAGTTCGATTTCTTAAATATTAAATATCAAAATCGATAGTTATAATTTATTTAAGTTGTCATGTTTAAACATTGAGCAATATATTGAATTCAGAGGATAGATTGACTTTTTTTTTTTCATTCCTTTTGACCGCATAATCAAAGAATTCAAGAACTACAGACCATTCTAACTCAATCATTAAAACCCGTCGAAATGTTTTAAACTATCTTCCCTCAGGTAACTTTACATAATAACCATAAACAAACGGATTTCCTTTTCTTTTCTTTTGTTTTCTTCTTTTTTTTTTTTAAATTAAGGAGAAAACATTTTTTGACCAAATAATTATAGATTTCGAACACTAAAGATACCTTCTCTAATTCACCATAAACACATTAATTACGTGTATCCAATAAAATTATAATGGTCAAGTTATAAATTTTCAGTTTCCTAAAAAAGAGGGGGTCTAGATTTCCAACAGCTCTTGGTATTTGTAGGTTTTTTATTTATAAGCGTCCAATGTCACTGGGGTCAAAACTAGCTCTGCCCGTAACTATTGTTAGTCTAAATCGACGTAAAATTGACGTAATAAATTAAAATAAAATTTATATTTTCATTTTCTTATTTATTTAAAATCGGAAAAATTATTTTTATCTTTTTAATAAAAAATTCGAATGTTAATACAAGAGAAAATAATTTTTTTTTTTAATTTTTTAAATAATAAAAAATAATTACTTATAATTATAATATATGTATATCACATTACTTAATTTTAATACTCTCATTAACAAAATTTGTCAAAGTGATTATTTTTGTAAATTGTTTGACCTAGCCGAATGAAATTAAAAACTATTGCGTTTCATTAATTTTTATTTATTTTCTGAACGTTATATTGAAGTGCCAGTTGTTTTGGGGCCAAAATATAGGGATTTCGACCCTATCCCATTGTCAATGTCCATAAAGACGGCTTAAATAATCTCCGAATTCTTTTTTTATTTGTTTAAATAAGAAAGACATATTGTAGTGCTTATTATCCATAGATATAGATAATATTGTGTACCTCAATTCGCATCCAACGGGGCACTGCACATGCAGTCCATATTCGAGAATACCATCAACGTCAACCAACCACAAGGAATTCCGAAACCGCGTAAATTTTGGTCACACTTCATTAATCCTCAAGGGGCATGTTAGTCAATTTAAAATCAGTAATAGATGATGTCGTGAGGGTTGACGCTTTACGCGGACGCGGTACACCTCATCTAGTGGGACCCTTTTTATTGCCGACGATCCAGCCTAGCAGCATGTGACACGACGGCCCCATTCCAGAATCACTTTGCTTGATTTCGTTTTCTTTTACATCGGACGGAATGGAGTCCCCAATAAGCTCCCTCCTTCAAGGGGCACTAGCAATATGCTTTGTGCATGTGAATTGTTAATTAAATATATTTTTCTAATATTATAAAAAATTCTCTTATTATTATTATTATCATTGGTGTTATTATGATGATCATGACATAAATGCTGTTTGTTTTAGCGATGTAACGCATCACTGGAATTCGTTGATTACGTTAAAGTGTCTTGTCCAATAGGTGGATTATTTAACGTCTATATTTACTTAAAAATTAAATCCCACCAAAAATCAAACAGAACTGACAAAAGATAACACCCAAAATTAAAAAGTATATTGTTCTAAAACAATAAGATAAATTACTGGGAAGAGATACTAACTTCCGATACGGGCTTCCATAAGTATGAATGATTTCTATCATTTATGTTAGCTTCACCTCCATGCATTTTACGTTACAAACCAATTCAAAATTTAAAAATATTTTTTTGAATTGCTACTACATAGTAATTGGTGGAATCTTTTGTTTGTGAATTTCTACATGATGCGTATTCAGCTTCACCAAATTTTAAAATTATGTAATACTAATTGAAAGAATTGGTCAGATTTAATTTAATTTTGTTATTTACTTTAAAAAATTCATTACAATTGATGCGTATGGCATCTTTTACTTTGTAAGTCAGGAATCTTAACTGATTTCATTTATTTTTATTAAGTTAATTTAACCTGATACTAGACTTGGATAAAATATTTATTTATATTGTACTATATGTAATAAATTCCCCTAAATAGAGTTTGATAAATACTTGATGAAAAAAAAGTATGATATATATAAATTAAAAAAGGAAGTAAACATAAAATAGAAATTAACTACCATGAGCCTACAGATTTAATACTAAAAAAAGAAGGGGAAGCATTTGCTGTGGTGTAACGTACCAAGTGGAATGTTCAAACTTAAAGTGAAAGTTTCGAAGGGCTAATGATGTCATTTCATACAACGTTACTGACAACATGTTTACTCTCAAGAATCATCTGATTTGACAAGAGGTAGACCACCGAAACAAACAAAACAACTCCACCACCACCACCCGGCTTAAAAGTGGATTCATTGCCTTAGTCTTCCACCACTCCAGCCACTGTATCTCGTGATATCAAGTATTTACTATTTACAAGAAATAAAAGTAAATTAAAAGAAAAGTTGGTCGGATCTTTTTTATTTTTTTCAGGTCAACCAGCGCCGGAAGAAAGGAATCATTAATCATCCACCGACTCTCTTTCTTTTTTTTTTTTAACAACTTTGCAAGATAATTTCGTAACAACAATATTATTTGAAAAATAAAATAACCACAATTATTTGTATCAAATTATTTAATTGTAATAATATTTTAACAATATTATTATATTGTTGGGGAGACTTGGAACGGGATTCAGAAAAAAAAAAAAAAAAAGGGTATACTTCCTCAAGAGAAAAATGTATAATTTAAATAAAAAATGATGAAAAATATATACTAATCTATATAATAATGTTTACATAAAGGAGAGAGATAAAGAGAGAGAATCTGGTTGGCTTTTAGCTGTGATTTAGCTGTCCCTTGATGTATTATTTCACATACACAGCCTCTCCTTCTTCACACCACGCTCCAAAATCCCTAGAGAAAAAAACCCTAATCCCCCTCCCCTCCCCTCCCTTTATCTCTCCTCAAGCCAAAGCCAAATCCCACATTTGCCTCAGATCTCAAGGGGAATATATTTCTGCAATTCCCGGTTTCAGTTTCTAGCTTGGTAAGAGGTAAAAGGAAGAGCTTAAAAAAGAAAGTGGCATTTGGTAAATCAGATGTCTCATGTGAGATGAAGAAGACCCATTTCAATCTCCATTCTTCTTTTCATCTCTTACTTCTTATTGTCTTATTTTCTAGCACTGTCTTGTGCTTCAGCTATACCTCTGCTGAACAGGTTGATACCAGTACCAGCCATGGAGGTCTTACCGACGCCGAAGCACACTTCATCAAGCAACGACAGTTGCTCTATTACAGAGATGAGTTTGGCGACAGAGGAGAGAGAGTTACGGTAGACCCTTCTCTTGTCTTTGAAAACCCAAGAATCAGAAATGCTTACATAGCATTACAAGCTTGGAAACAAGCTATTCTCTCGGATCCTTACAATTGGACTGGGAATTGGGTTGGATCTAATGTCTGCAAATACACTGGGGTTTACTGTGCTCGGGCACCCGATAACAAGAAGATCAGAACCGTCGCCGGCATTGATCTAAACCATGGTGATATAGCTGGTTACTTGCCTGAAGAGCTTGGCCTGCTTGTTGATCTTGCATTGTTTCACATCAATTCCAATCGCTTCTGTGGTACTGTTCCTCACAAGTTTCAGAACCTCAAGTTACTGTTCGAGCTGGATCTTAGCAACAACAGATTTGCTGGTAAGTTCCCGAATGTAGTTCTGAAGCTGCCTCAACTGAAGTTTTTGGATCTAAGATTCAATGAATTTGAAGGAAATGTACCTAGAGAACTCTTTGATAAAGACTTGGATGCTATCTTTATCAACAACAATCGCTTTAGATTTGAAATTCCAGAAAACTTTGGTAACTCCCCAGTTTCAGTAATTGTGTTGGCCAACAACAAATTCCATGGCTGTGTCCCTTCAAGTCTTGGTAACATGTCAAGATTAAATGAAATTATTCTGTTGAATAATGGGTTAAGATCTTGCTTGCCACCAGAGATAGGGATGTTAAAGAACTTGACTGTATTTGATGTGAGCTTCAATCAGTTATTGGGTCCTTTGCCAGAGACAATTGGAGGAATGGTGAGTTTGGAACAACTCAATGTGGCTCATAACATGCTCTCTGGTAAAATTCCTGCGAGCATTTGTCAGTTACCAAATTTGGAGAACTTTACCTTCTCTTACAACTTCTTCACTGGGGAGCCACCTGTTTGTTTGAGTTTACAATCTTTTGATGACAGAAGAAATTGCTTGCCAGGAAGGCCAGCACAACGGTTGGCATCGCAATGTAAGTCATTCTTGTCAAAGCCAGTGGATTGTTCTTCCTTTAGGTGTAAGCCTTTTGTTCCCACTTTACCGCCACCGCCTCCGCCTTCTCCACCAATGCCTGTACCTTCGCCACCACCAGTTGTAATACCACAATCACCGCCACCCCCTCCACCACAAGTTTACTCCCCACCTCCTCCACCACCGGTTTACTCACCGCCGCCTCCACAACCGGTTTATTCACCACCACCTCCACCACCCTCTCCTCCACCGCCGGTTTACTCACCAC
>JAWDEX010000018.1:587805-600838 GCA_035221805.1 Trichilia hirta
ATCTGCAACTAACAAAGGATGCAACCGGAATATGCCTGTCAGATATTAGGCTTGAAAATTCAACAGCTATAAAAAGTATTAACCCGAAAGGAGAAACAACTTACAAGGTGAATGGACAGGATGTTAAAGGATGGTTCGTGCTGGATTACGAATATAAGGAACTGTCTGAAAGTGTGCGACGTAAGTCTAAAAATCATATCAATTTCCGTAGAAAGTGACATCCAAAAATTGTATGAAAATTCCGGCAGTTCTAGAGAGAAATAGCAAACAAAACATGGAGTTATAAACGATGCAATAGGTTAAGTTAATGTCAATACTGAATTGTTATTTACTGTTTTCTGTTTCAGTGACTCAGGGTGTGATGTCTCGACCAGATGCATTTGATGGTACACAGCAGATACTTAGCGTTGAAAATCTAGTAACAGAACTTCAAGGCCATCGACTATGGATGAATGTTCAGGTTCTCTATGCTTTCCTCTTTCTATTCTTGTTTCGGATTTTCCTATGGTTGTTTTAAACGAGTTATATATTCCCTTTTTTGCTGCAGTATGACGCGTTCTATAATGAACACAAACTCAGTGCAGAAAAGTTCATAGAACAGATGGTGAAATCTGTGGACGTAAACTACATTTCGTCTCCCGAGGTTGGTTTCTTGAAGGCTGTTGGTCAGAAAGTGGACGGGTCAAAGACAAAGCTTGTCTTCAGAGTCTTAGAACCTTACGTAGTTGAACCTACAACAAATCAAACTTACGACTCAATACTGAAGAATCTTACTGTTATCAAGTCATTTGCATCCGGCATTCTTGTCCCCAAAAGTTACATATATCCTGTTAATAACAAAACCAAATATCTAGAGCCGGCAACTTCCTTTGTGACTGACGCTCACAAAGAAGGACTAGAAGCGTATGCATCTGGTTTTGCAAATGATGTTTTGGCAAGCCATAATTATAGCTATGACCCAACCGCTGAGTACCTACAATTCATTGATAATTCCCAGTTTGCCGTTGATGGATTTCTCACAGATTTCCCTCCCACAGCATCAGAAGCCATCGGTGAGTTTACTTTTTGTCATTCTTTCGCGGCATGTCATTAAATTTTTGTCAACGTATTTGAGTTATGATTCTAGCCTGCAATTGTTCTTCCGGATGCAGAATGCTTTGCACAAAACAATGCTACCAGACCAGCCAAAGGTAATTAGCAAAACATACTGTGACATCAAAATTGTTAGAAATACAAATATGAAGAGTATAATAAATTTATAGTATAATTCTATGCCTTTACAGGGCCGTTGATCATAACTCATAACGGGGCAAGTGGGGTTTATCCTGGCTGTACTGATCTTGCTTATAAGCAAGCGGTAGATGATGGGGCCGACGTTATTGATTGCGCCGTACAAATGTCCAAGGATGGTGTTGCTTTCTGTTTGGATTCGCCGAATCTAATGGGAAAAACAACTGCAATGTCAAAATTTATGTCTCGAGCCACCAAAATTCCTGAAATTCAAAGCGAACAAGGAATCTTTTCATTCGATCTCACATGGACTGAGATTCAATCCTTGAAGCGTAAACTTCTTTAATACGTTCTCCAAAACTTTTATTACTAGTTGACTCAAATAATATTCTAGCATCCACTCACTGAAAAAATTTTTCATTTCAGCTGAAATAGATAGCACCTATGCAAAATGGAATAACCTCCCAAGAAACCCTGAAGCCAAGAACAAGGGTAAGTTTGTGACCCTTGATGGATTTCTGGAGTTTGCAAAGGCCAAGGCAGTTTCAGGAATTTTGATCCAAATAAACGTAAGAAATGTCCTCACAAAAACAAATTCACCACATTCTAGCAGCTTTAAGTGTTATTGTCGTGTGAAATTCTAACACCAACTGTTTTTTTCTCAGAATGCTGCCTACCTGGCATCAAAGAAAGGTTTCAGCTTGGTAGATGTCGTCACAAAAGCCTTGAGCAACGCCACATTTGACAAGCAATCCACACAGCAAGTATTGATTGAGTCAGACGACACCTCAGTGTTGTCGAAGTTCACTGATATCCCAGCGTACCAAAGAGTCTTGCACCTCCCAAATGAATTTAGTAATGCACCCAAGGAAGTAGTGAAGGAAGCGAAGAAGTATGCCTCTGCAATCATCGTCAGAAAACATAGTCTAATTACAAATTCACAAAGTTTTAACTTTAACGAAACGAATGTTGTACAAGAACTGCAGAGCGCAAACATCTCAGTATACGTCGCAATTTTCAAGAATGAATTTGTTACGCTTGCATTTGATTACTTCTCAGATCCTATTATAGAGCTTGCCACTTATACTGCAGGATTACGTGTTGATGGATTCTTTACTGAATTTCCGGCCACTGCCAGCAGATATTTGAGTAAGTGTTTACAAACTCAAGACTTCAAAGCTACAAGATTTAATGATCTTAACCATATATCGCATCAACGCATAAAAGCGAAAGGCAACAAAATGTGAACATATTTGCTTTGAAATTGCAGGAAGTCCATGTGCTGATACCGAATCCAACCGACCTTATGTAGTCATTCCTTCTAAACCCGGTAATCTACTTAGCGCGGTACCTGCACAAAAGAAGCCACCAGAACCTGACCCTGCACCATCCTTGAAAGTTTCAGACATCATCGATCCGCCACTACCTCCGCTGGCTAATGCATCCACGTTATATCGTCCCCCTACTGGTGCTCCAGGACCGAATCCAAGTGGTGTGACCACAAATATTGCCAACATTGGTCTTTCTCTAGCGGCAATTACCCTGTTCTGCTTGCTCTCTATGGGATACTAAAACTAAGGATCTGTAACTTCAATTATTATTTCTTTTTCTCTGTTCAAGGTTCTCCTAGAATGTAACGCTGATTCTTAATGACTCTGTGCTGTAGTATAAATATTGGAATTTAGAAATTGATATGAGAAGCCTATTGATTTCAATATTTTTTCCACCGAATTAGGTCAGATATTTTTTTCCCATCTGGAATCAACTAAGTAGAAAATGCTGCCTAAGGGTGATTATCAAAGAAGAATTATATTCTGAAAAAAGAGCTAACCAATGCAAAAAATGTCTACCATTTATGCTATATGTCAATTTATTTTTCTTTTCTCCACCATTATTTTGAATAAGTATGATTTACTTCGATGACAAACAAGTCAATTCAGCAAGATCAAGGAAAATTGCAAGAGGTTCATGGTTAGTAAAAAAGAGAGAAAAAAAAATTGAAGACATAAAAGCTTTAAAAAATAGTTAACAAAGGGTAACTAGGCTCAGTTTCAGTCTCGATCAGAAGACAGGAACTTTTCACCGCCATGGCTGCAACACAGAGAGAAGAATCCGGGTTGCCCCGCCAGGAAATGGGTCCTCTCAGAACCCAATTCAAAGCCTGAAAGCATCATCACAGCCGCATATTTCCGTTTATGACAGAGAGAAGAAGAAGAAGTTGAAACTTAATTAACCATTTTGCATTCATGGCGATATATATATATATATATATATATATATATGGGGGGATTTTTTCCTCAAAAAAATACAAGTTTTATCATGAATGGAAGCTCAGCTTCAAGTTCAAGAACACAAAGATTAAAACTTTACCGCCATGGCTGCAACAAGAAGTGGAAAACTGTCGATTTCAGACATACCCAGAAGTTGCCCCGCCATGATCAGTAAATGTTTCTCACCGTCTGATCGTTTGACTTTGAAAACATCATCATCACAGCCTCCATTTCTGAGAGACAGAGAGAGAGAAAGCAGTATGCACATGAAAAATGGTGAAATCATTGGCTTCGCTTATCAATCAGAGAGAAAAACGAGTCTCTTTCTCTGAGAGCAAACCCTCATTCGGAGAAGAAACCAAAGAAAACCAAGAAACAAGAATCATAGTCTGCGCAATGCATTAGTGACCTGGGAGTACGACTCTTCACTCTATTTATTAGTGCCGTTCAAGAGAATGGAAATCTGTCGAAAATCCAAGATGGTAAACAAACACTGCTTCGCGGGTCTTGGTTCCTATACATGTACACTGCTTTTACGGTTGTACTTCGCTAATATGGAGCACGTCAACATCAAATACTAACTAAAATTTTGAAACATATTATTACCCTCAAAAGTTAAACAAAATAATTGTCGAAATCAAAATTGACGCAACGTTATGTCGACATAAATTTTTCTGTCCTTTCAAAGATATATTTGATATCATTTTTCGGATAAACCTGTTAGTTGTACAAAATTGAAGCTCATCCGTACGTCATAAATTAATTGAAGTCGTGGCATATTACCAATTTTTTGTATCAACCAAAGTGTTTCTAGATTAATGGGCCTTGCCTTTTCGTTATTCTTTGTGTCAAACTCGTGTCCCGAGTCGAAGTAATAATTGAAGTGTATGCATTAATTTCTTTTAACGAGAATTACTTCTTTTTCGCATATAATAAATGGGTTTTGTTAAGCACTTCTCTTAGAGCATTATTAAAATTATTATATTTAATAAATTATAATTTTTAATAGATAAATACTCATTACTCTATCAAATACATAAATTTATCTCACAATAGTAATATAAAAAATTACTATCAATGCTAAATATAAAATCCTTAACCAGTATTCTCAGTTTAGCAAAACCCATGATATATTTATCTCACATTAGTAATTACAAAGCCTGATTTCAAAACAAATTGGAGTAATTTACTTTTTCATCAATATTTACCTCTAGTATTTCAGTCTTATTACAACAAAATTCTCACATTGTAAATAAGAGTCTTAACATCAATGAACGAAAATCTCAATTCAACCTTGGGCTTGGTAGCCCCTGCTTGTGACCCAAGCCGCTAACTTGCTTTAAGCTGAGAGTATTCCGTTAATGTAGGTCGCTGTCATAAACCTACAGCAGGTGCCTGGGCCCAATGGGCTGTTCCCAACTCAACCATCACTTTTTCATCCATTCAATAATTTAATAAAAGAGGAATCCACTGCCATGTTCAGGCTCAGATTCAGGCTTTGATGACGAAAAGGAGAGGAATCCACCGCCAAATGGCTGCATCACGAAGTTCTCTTTGGGTTGCCTCGCCATAAGATGGACCCTCTCAGAACCAATTCAAAACCCGAAACAACATCACGGCCCCGTCGTTAATTATCATTCGGCAATTTCAGATAGGTAAAAGAAGATAATATACCCAGTTGGGAAATAAAATAAATAAATAAATATAATGGATGGAAGGCTCAAGCTTCAAGCTTTAACCAGTCAACATCGAAACTCTTACCGCCGTAGCTGTAACAAGAAGTAGAAGACCACTGATTTCGGAAACATACCCAGGAGTTGCCCCGCCATGATCAGCTATTGTTTCTTGCCGTCTTTATCATTTTGAGTTTGAAAACATCATCACAGCCAATATGTTTGCGACACGCACACGCACACACACTCACGCACACACACTCACGCACACACAGAGAGAGAGAGAGCTCATTGGCTTCGCTAAACAATGAGAGAGAGGAGTCTCTTCTCTCCTAGAGCAAAGCCTCATTCAGAGAAGAGACCAAATGGAAATGATCATCATATGTATATTTTCCCTTGTCAACAGAAATGAAAAATCACTTCTCATAGAATTAGGATATCTATGTAGAAATAAGTTCACTTAATTCCAGTATTATGAGAGCATATTTGATGCAAATCCCTCAAAATATCCATCACCTAGACGTCCGAGGCAATGACCGGGCAAAACAAACCACAACCCCAAGGCAAGAGAGATGGAAGCAAGACCACGCCAGCATCGTCAGACGGAAAATACAAATTGATTCTCAAATGGACATTATTACAATACATACACCGCATTCTTGCAACATACTAGGCCATACACACGAACTTAAATAAATCAGAATGCCTGATAAGGAATGTAATGCAGAGAGAGGAAAAGAGGCTCCGTTTCAGGTTTGATCAGATGAAGAGAGGAATTACGCCACCATGGCTGCAACACGATGAGAGGTTTCCAGGTTGCCCAGCCAGGAAACTGGGTCCTCTCAGAACCCAATTCGAAGCCTGAAAATATCATCACAGCCGCATATTCCCCATTTTGCGTGAGAGAAGAAGAAGAAGAAATATAAGCTGAATGAATCATGAATCGCTAGCATTGATATGTGGGGGAGGTATTTTAGACTTCGCCCTTGAAAGTTGACCCCTTCCTGATTATTTCTAATGCGCTGTCCTATTTGTGGAAATAGGCCACTTTCATGGCCTATTTCGTGTAATTCTCTCGGCATATCATGATACATACTATTTCAGCAACAAACCCATTTTTATCATACATGGAAGCTCAGATTCAAGTCAAAACAGACAAAGATCAAAACTTTACCTCCATGGCTGCAACAAGTACTTTACCGTGAAACCAAGAGACTTTAGCATAACCAGAAGCTGCATAGCCATAATCAGCATAAATTTCTCTTTGTCTGATCATTTGACTTTGAAAACATCATCACAACTCCATTTTGAGAGCGAGAGAGAGAGAGCAGCATTTGCATGAAATATGGTGAAATCATTGGCCTCGCTTAACAATCAGAGAGGCTCTGAGAGCAAAGTCTCATCAGAGAAGAAACCAATCCAGAAACATTCCCGATATAATTCTATTTTGTTGTCCGATTCTTAGAATTATGCCACTTTCATGACGCATTCCATCTAATTCCCTCTAAGGTATTGGTTACAATACATCAATGGATTGTTACAGCCTTGCAGGACATGCTACGTCGTGTTAACAACATTTTAGTCCCTGAGGTTTGCTAAACAATATTTAAGGATGTAGTTTGGCAACTTTTTACCAACAAATTTATATATTTATCATCTGAATCAAATAGGTCCCCAACTAGACCTCCATGCTTTCTGCTTTCATTACCTTGAGCTTTCAAGAAGCAGCTGAGTGTAGGTAAGGGGAGGAAATTGAGGAGGCTCAGATTCAGGCTTGAACAGACAAAGAAAGGAATTTCAACGCCACGACTGCAACGCAGACAGAGATTCCGAGTTGCCCTGCCAAGAAACGGGTCCTCTCAGAACCCGACTCAAAGCCTGAAAATATCATCACACTTGCATTTCCTCCATTTTGAGAGAGGAGAAGAAGAAGAAGAAGAAGAAGAAGAAGCAGAAGCAGAAACGAAAACTGAACGAATGATTCCGCATGATATGTATGTATATGTATGTGTGTGGAAATGAGAGGATTTCTTTCAGAAAAAAAAAAATCCAACTCTTATCGTGGATGGAAGCTCAGATTCAAGTTTAAGCAGACAAAATCGAAACTTTACCTCCATGGCTGCAACTATAAGTAGAAAACCACTGATTTCAGACATTGCCCAGAAACTGCCCCGCCATGACCAGTAAAAGTTTCTGATCGTTTGACTTCGAAAACATCATCACAGCCTCCATTTCTGAGAGCAGTATGAGATACGTCGAAAAATCATTGGCTTCGCTTAACTATCAAACAGAGAGAAGGGGTCCCTTATCTCTCCAGGAGCAAAGCCTCATTCGGCGGAGGAAAAAAAAAAAAGTCATGCTTGTGAATGTCTCCCACTACATGAATGCACTGCAGTGAATCCTCCGTATTAAAATTCACAGAAGTGACAACTAATTGACCATAGATATTGGGAGCACCGAAATGATTTCTTGCGAGGAAAACTTTTCCATTAACAAAACGAAAAAATTGTACAAAAGCCAAGAATACACCACTTTGCCACTTTTAATTTCATTTATTTCTTCTTGGGTTTGAAAACTGCGTTGAATACCTGCAAATTAGCGGCGGAAATGCTTGATGTCCTTTCAAGCAATATTGCTTGTTTTCACCCAAAAGAAAAAATAAAAATTCATTGGCTTGAGGTTATCTTTATGTTAATGACACTGTATTTACATCAAACTTTGAGTACAATAAAAAGCGTTTGATGGACACTATTACATCTTCATTCATTCAAAGATTTGCCGCACTTCAAAATTACAGTTTTCCATTCCTAAGTACATTGAGGTAAAAATTTTACTTCATGACATTCATCAAAACGTCCAACCGGAAATCAATCCAATATCAAGTGATCCCCGAACTGATCACCAATCAATCACCGTCGAAAAAGATACAATTTATTTGTTGCCTCACTATCACATTGCCACTTCAACATTTCAATCTCAACCTTCTTGCCTATCTGTTCACAGTTTTTGAGTTCTAGGTGCCCAATCCCTCTTATCTTTTATATGCAAATCTCCGCCCAATCCCTAACAATCTCAAACGACGAATCCAAGAAAACCCCTTGGCATTTCACTCAAATGTCTGAAAAATTAGATTCTCTCCATAAAACAAACAGAAAAAAAAAATTCTACTAGTAGAAAGAGAGGCTCAGATTCAGGCTTCGTTCAGGAAAAGAGAGGAATACACCATCAAATGGCTGCATCACAGAGAAATCTCTCCAGGTCACCACGCCGAAAATGGACCCTCTCAGAACCCAAAGCAAAACTCGAAAACATCACAGCCTCATTTTTTAATTATCATTCAGCTGAAGAAGAAAGAAGATATTACCCATCCGGATAAATCAATATCTATATATATATATACATACAAACACATACATAAGTATGCAAAATAGAAAGAAAAGAAAAGAAAGAGATAGTGAACAAACAAACAGCGATCGGGTTAAAATGTGGTCATTTCCGTAAATTTCCCTTGTATCATGGATGGATGGCTCAAGATTCGCCTTTTATCAGACAAGATTGAAACTTTAACAACCCATGGCTGCAAATTTCTGCCCTGCCATTGATATGCATAAAGGTTTCTTTGTCGCTGGTTTTCGAAAAAATTATCATCACAGCCTTTTTCTTCACATCCATTTGTGGAGAGAAAGAGAGAGAGAAAGAGAAGGAAAGCTGAATGTAATTAAACATGATATGCAAATGGTGAAATCACCGGCCCCGCTAACAATCGGAGAAAAAACAGCGGCCGCAGGGCCGCTGATTCTCTCTCCGAGAGCAAAGCCTCATTCTTAAACTAACGAGTTCCAGTGCTAACCTAGATGACTGCGGAGCACTGGGTTTATAGTTACCTTTAACGCGTAATAACATTTCGACCCTTCATTTTTCGTGTTTTACAAATAAAGATATCTTTTTGTCATTTGTAATAAATAGGTCCCAAGTTTAAAATATAATTTTAAAGATTTGGAGCAAAGTTATATGAATTACATTTCAATGCACAAAATTTGTATACATTATCATTTTGCACCAATTCAGAGATGAAGGTCGGAAACTGAAACATAACTTCACATTCCAATTCAGTTCATTAAGCAACAAGCATTCCCCTCTCATAAGATCGTATTGGCCATAAACAACATAGACAATTGAGGTTCATCTCTATTAACGTTCACTAATAGCAATGCTATTGTATTGAAACTAATCATTTCTACAAAAAAGAAAATAAAAAACTTGCTGAAGAATTGCCGAGTTTCTATCACCAAAGTGAAAAATTACACTAGTTAAGAATGATTAGACGGATTGTTAAAAAATGTTGGAGGCTGATATACCATGCATTTGAATGGAAGTTGAAGTTTGATTTTCTCACAAAGAAGTTTACATGACTTCCTTTCCCCTCTGTTGGATAACTGTTTTGTACTTGATTTCCCCTTCCGAGGTAATAAAGTAGGTCACCTGCCATTACAAGATATATAAGTCGGTGTTTTGAGAAGAACATATTGGCATGCGGACAACAAACATATATTGCATAAATCAGCCTTGAACTTGATCAAAAGTCACGCAACAATGTGGTAAGGAAAAGCTGCACCCTAATTTGTATCACATAAATTTTCAAATGCACAAAATTTTCAGTCAAAGGGAAGGAAAATGCATAAAGAGTACTTACAATTTCAAGAGAGCCGACCCTATGGAGAAGGAATCCATCTACCATTTCTCTGAGGAAACAGGAAGCAAGCGAAGAGGGGAAAGGAGGAGAAAATTGAGTGACAACCAAAGATATGTAATAATTGACTTATTTCAAAACTGACCTGCCATTTCCAGATTCAATTGGATCTGGATTCCCAACATATGCTACACTATCTTGACGGGCATATTTGATGCAACCGTGTTTGCTAAGATATGCATTCTGAAAAGCAAATGTTAAGAGTTTGTTTCTCACCAGGTAACGACCAAGATTTTAATTTTGTCAATACAAAAAACGAACAAATAGAACTCTAAAAGTTTTGCCTGGGGCAATGAATGTAAAAAAAGTATCTCACCACGCCAAATTTCACAAAGGTATGGTGTAGAGGTTTGTAAATTTTCTTTGCTTTCGGCTGGCTTTTATCCTCTCCACAGACCACCAATGGGTGGAATCCAACTACTATGCACCTGGATTCACAAACATCGCAAAAAGTTAGTGAACAAGTCGTGAACTTATGAACTCTATAATTCAAGTAAATGTCAAGACAAATATTGAAATCTAAATCCAACACTCAATTGGTAATCACAGAAGAGCTCACTTGACAAAGTTAAAACATTATAAATAATCATTTGGATTTAAACCTTGCTAGTGCATGACTCATGAGTAGTCATTGTTTTAAAAAGTATAACAATGTCAACTGCCAATAAGATATTGACTGCTTTACCACTGACTACTGGTTGCTTCTAGAGTCCTTGTGAGCCAATTTAACTGATTATCTTCATTGCCGCGAGATAATGCTGTTAGCATCGTCTCCTTCAAGTTTCATAACAAGCAGCAATTAGATAAGAAAGAATATATAACATGTGCACGTTACACATTCAAACTAGGCATAAACAATCTGTTGACAGTAAACTTCAATAAACACAAGACTTGTGTATAAAACATTTTGAGCACGGAATCCCACTGCATAGTAGAAAATAAGTTTAACCAAGTCCAACATATTTAGTGCAAATAATATCGCTACTTGTACTGGAGTCCATTTACAAAATCCAAGAAGGATTTCTTTCTGCAGAATAAGCAATATCTCATTCAAAAAAAATGCCACGCGCATCAGAGAATTTTGAGTATGTTGAATACTATGCTATGAATAGGTAAAACTATTCATACAAAAAAATTAGTGAGATGGAGCAATTCAATATGTTTAACCAAGTCCAATACATTTAGTTGCAAATAATAGGGCTACTCACGCTTGAAGTCCATTTACAAAATCTAAGAAAGATTTCTTACTGCAGAATAAGCAGTATCTCTATATAAAAACATTCCATATGCATCAAAGAAACTTTTGAAAACTATACTACGAATAGGGGAAACTATTCATACAAACAAATTAGTGACATGGATCAATTCAATGAAAACTGCAGGACTGTAACATGTTATAACTATATTTCGCTGTCATTAATCAACCCCCCAAAAAAAGTGGTGTGTATTTAGTGAACAGAACCTACTTGTAGAGAACTGGTATCAATGCCAATAATATCTAATGTTTCACCATGAGGCAATTCAACCCGCTCCCGGAAATAACCAACTTCGTTCTCTTTTGAAGCCTTAGTAGTGTACCTGCGAGCATAAGTGCTTGGAGATGAAAGAGAACATTGGCTGTACAAATCATTTCAATCTAAAATATAATGATGAAGACTCAACATTTCTATGGATGCAAATGTACCCAAGTCAGGAATAGTATACCATGGAACTTTCAGTGATGGGAACAGACGGGTAGCCTGCAAAAGACATACGGAGGTTTGTTGCTAGTTGTTGATATCAATGAAAACGAAATTAAGTTTGGCACAAACCAATATGTTTATTTCTGCCCTCGACGAATTGTGCATAAATTCCAGGACACAAAATGTACCGACATACTTATGCCTATTAAAAGAAGTTTCATGTTGATCAATTGAGATAAGTACTTTTCCACATAAACAGATTCTGGAGGGCAGAAGTGCATTCAACGGGCATTATAAAGCCAAAACTCCATAGTTTTTCCACAAACGAGAATTTCCGGGGCCGTAAACAGAGATCTTACATTTTGCTTCAGCGGATCATCTTCCCCAAGCTCACTAGTGTTTACCACAAATTTTGTGTCACAAGATTTAACCACGCGTTCCATCTTCATTAACAGCAAGACTTTCAATCAAATCAGATGAAAACAACTACGCTACAATAAGAGAGATTCTTTAACTCAGTCACATTTAAAAAATCGACAGTAAAGTTTGGCTAATTCAACAGTTCTAACTCAGTCACATCAGACTATTAGTTTTCACTTCCTGCAAACAAAGGATTAGGAAAAGTCATCAACTTTAACATAAAGGTTGAAAAAGATCCAAACTTTCAACAAATACAGAAGCAAAAAAGCCATAGCCTCAAACACAAACCAAAATATCATAAAAACAGAAAACGTTACAAGTTATAAAGAACAACGCAATGAAGAAAATGGAGAAACTGACCTGTTTGAGCAAATGAGTTTGTCGCTCAAGCGTTCTGAAGCCTCCGGTTACACTGATAAAGTAAAAATCCAAGCTTTTTTTGCCATTTGTTTTCTGGTAAATTGATTTTTGTGGCTGACCCAAGTTTAGAGCAACGTAGAGAGCAAAGCAGAGGAACAACTGTGTCATCAAAGTGCAAACCCACGATGGTTCTCTAAAATTTCTTTCCATTGTCACAGGCTTCTGATCTCTGACTCTCTGCTCATTAGATCTGAATCAACAACTATTTACTAAGTATATAAGAATCACGAGATGATGATGGGCTTGTGTCAGTGTGGGCACGCAGAAGTCTATTACGTTTCAAGAGAGGGGAAATAAAATAAATAAACAGGAAATAACGAATCTTTTGGATCATATCCGTGCCATAATTGAGTTTCGGCTCAGAAAGCAAGTGTCTTGAGAAGATTTTAGTTGGTCAGCAATAATTTTCTATTTGACTCCATCATTTCTGTTCTGTAATCATAAGCCTAGGGAGTAAGGTTGGATGACAGGATGACAACTTTTATTTTCTTTTATTTAAATAGATAGACAGATAGTAGACAGATAGGACCGTATCATTAAAAAAATATATCTATGCAATTAATATGGGTCATTACAGGAAAACATGAA
>JAWDEX010000018.1:614700-639572 GCA_035221805.1 Trichilia hirta
TTAGCTACAATCTTGTATTGCGGTATTAAGAGGTCTCAGACTTCAAACAAAGCATAAGAGTACCAATGTCAATAAGATGACAGCCTTGCCAAAGCAAATTAACAAATTCAATCAAGTTACGAATAGCCCCAGTGTGTCACAAAATAAAAGAACAATACAAGAAGAGTCAACACACCTTGTCAAGTAAGATGCCTGAAACAACTCTGTATACATTGCTTCTCTATGTTTACTCTTCATAACCATATAAAATATAAGTAACCTACTCTTCTATATGACGATAAAAAGATAAAAAAGTGGCAAATGATATGGCTATTCTAACATAATATAACATCATTTAGGATTTGAAATCGGGTATATAACCTTCAGAAAAGTAGCATTACTTGAAATTATCATTACTTCACTCCATTAATTTTGCATGCTACAATGCACATCTACTTGCCTTTCCGCTGCTAATCAATGAATGTTTAGAAAATTTAAGTGCTCAAAACACTGCAGATATGTATTTTAAGCTAACCTAACCACTTGCCAAGCCACAATAAACAGCATTGTGGATAGACAAGGTTTTGATAGCATTGCATGTCATTTACAACCATAAGAGTTGTTAGTTAGCGATGCCTAAGCATTTGGCAAAGCCAACAATGCAAGGGCATACAGCTTTTCATAATTACCATCAACTTAGCCTTCAAGAAGAATGAATGTCGACTCGTGTGCTCAATATATGAAATAAATTCCAGACACATGAAATTTGTGTCAGTTTCTAAAACTCAGAAGTCAGAAGCATCGTTTGATCAGTGTCTGCTGCCTTAAGGAAAGTTACTGCATCTTTGTATGACAACAGATTCGAACACATTTCTTGGCTGTAAGCAAGAAGGCTTAAATTGTATAAATTTCAGTTTAAAGATTTATTTTCTATTAGATTATTTCCTGAATTCAACTTCTCTGAGTTGATTTCCAATCTCTAAGAAACGTTATGCTCTAGTGTCTATGGAACATACCATCTCACTACAATGACCACTTTGGTTTTCTTGATTTCTCTTGGAAGCACCCAAGCTGTGGTGATCTACAACTTCAGATTCTCTATTCTTAGTTGTGTTTTCTTTGTGTTTCTTCTCATTCACTCTTGTGTTATCAGAAGTATTAGCAGCACGGTCATTACGAGAACCTGACCTTTCCTGCCTTGATTTTCTCTCCTCACTAATAAATTGATTTCCTCGTGCATAAACATCCTCACGGCCCCTATGATATGGAAGACTTTCCTCCTCAATACGCTCCCCTCTCTTGAGTTGTTCACCGCGTCGAACAGTGTCTTTGTGCTGGTACTCTTTATCAGAACCCTTACAATCATCCTTCACCCTACTGTGGCCAATCCATGCCTTGTCTTCTGAACTACGACCAGACCGTACCCCACCCCTTCCTTCTTCTCTCTCTCTCTTCGGTATAATTTCATGTGGTTTCACCCTATGCCAGTCTTCTCTCTCCCTCTGCCTCTCCCCCCTCTCTCTCTGTAACCAGCCCTTATCCCTGTGTCTAGCAGGTTGGCGATCATCAAAATTCTCTCTAATTCTTTGTTGGTCCTCTCTCCTCCGCTGATCCAAGGTGTCATCCCTTTCTCGCTTTCGACGACTGGTTGAATCCTGGTGGCCATGCAGGATTTCATCTTTTTCGGCATGCTCCCACCTGATATGATCATCGTCTTTCCTTCTCTTGCTACTGTAATCACCCATCATTTCATACCTAACTTTCAAACTATCATCTCTTTCCCTGTGTCGTGAGCCGGCATCCTTGTCATAGTGAAGCCTATAGCTGCCGTTACCCAACTGTTTTCTCGAATGAAGATATTCATCTTTGTCAGTCCTCTCACTTTCCCGAGCCTTACCCCTGTGCCTTGCTCCGATTTCATCCAGATACTCACGCTCCCTCTTCCTTGCATCTTCAATTCTATTTTTTCTGCTGTATGGTACATCCTCTCTCCTTTGCCAAACTCCATCAGAATTTTCCTGCTCCTTTTGCCGATCAAAACTCTCAGTTTTCATTTGCATATCATTGGCCAATCTAGAATTGAAATCTTTACGAGGATAAGAACCCTCCCTTCCTCCAGCCACCATGCGATTTCTCTCCATCTCTTGTCTCCACTCCCGATCTTTTCTTCGGAAACTATGCTCATTTTCGTCAAGGTGCTTCTTGACGGTACCCATACGCATGCAACGACTATCTTGCATAACTTCCTCCTCGACACCACCACGCCACTTCTTATGATCTCTACTACTCCCAGATCTTGATTTACTGTTGTCACTACTTCTTGCGGCCCTTGAATCCTCCTCATCAAATTCTTGCAGTTCAGGCTGGTCAAGTTGAGAACTTATTTTTTGTTTCTTCAAAGAATGAAGTGACTTTCCTTCTTTACAACTGTCACTTGTGGTCACAGTATTTGTTTCCTCCTTTTCCATTTCAGAGCTTGCATGGAGTGGCACAAGTTCTTCTTGTACAGCATCTTTATTCTCAACACTTGCTTCCCTGGTATCCCTACCTGTGCCAGGAGATGTAATCGGACTATGTTTACCCTCCATGCTTTCAACAGATTCTTCATCTTGATTATGATGGGATATCTTAATCTGTGGGCTTCGACTTGGAGTCGAATGAGGGGATCTGTCAGCTGTCCTTCCCGTTCTTCGCCTGGGCCCAAAGAGAGTTAGTTTAAAGGTATTAATTGAGTTCAGAGCTATCTCACCAAGACAAGAACAGACCCAAAAAGGGGGAAAAAGCAACAAAAGCAATAATCATTTCATTACATTCATCTCAATGGCCAACTAAACATCTAGACAAGTTATCAACATCTGAAGAAAATTCAGATTTAATAAAAGCAACTCAGGTGACTATCTTTAGCGCTACAAACATAAAACTAAATACATTAGTATACATATGCATACATTCATGCATAAGCTTAGGGTTGTTTAGGATGGTTCTAGTTCTAAGAAAACCACCTCTGATGTGCTTGAAGAACAATCAACTGAAGAAAAGAAATTAAGTATTTGGTTAACTGTACCTTTTTAACACTGCCAAAAATTTTAAAAGCAATTCTATCCATTTGGCAAACCCTACTTTTAGGCAGTTATGAATGTGAATAATGAAAAATCTAAACAATATTATGTTTGGTAAATTACTGTTATAACATTAACTAAAATTACGTAATTATGATAAAAAAATCAGCGTAACTACATAGTATTTCACAAGTTTAATGGCCTGCTCAGCCGGGCTGAGGTGGATGACCACCATGACTCTTCTAGCTGAAAGTTTAGTAGCAAAATGGAGTAAAACACTAGTCATGATTATAGATAATAGTATGATTCATTTCAAAACAATACGCGCTACCACAACCATTGAGGATTATTCCATACCTCTGCTCATGAGAAGTCACAATATTCGCACAGGGATATTGAGGAGTTGAGCCCCTAGAACCAGGACAATATTGATGTGATGTATCAGGAGGGAAGGGCAAAAGCCCATTTTCTTCAGGTATGTTATCACGACCACCATTTATAAATAGTGCTTCACGTCTAACCAGCTCCTTCTTTTGACCATCATAAGCCTCTGGAAAATCATCAAAATATTGCATCTCCGTTGGTCCCGTCACATCTTCACCTACATGATTTTCTCCCCTAAGATCCTCTCTTGGAAGATCATTGTCTTGGTCTCCATTACCTGTAGACGAATCATCATCTATAGAGTCCTGGCAGACGATCTGTATCCAAGTGCTCAGTCAATTCACATGCATAAGCAGTGTATAAAAATACATTGGATGTGATTGGGATCAGTGCAATTAAAAACTGGTTTGATCACTAACCTCAATGATTGAATCCGAATCACGGATACGAGGTGGACGAGTATCAATGGAGGGAAGACGCTCACCACTACCACCTTCCACCTGTATAGCTCTCCCAGTTGGCTGGTAGAAAATAAGTTACACCATTGAGTCTGATATAGAAAATAAACATGACACATCAAGAGCATATGACATTTTTGTAAATTCTCCTACAGCATAATTAATGTGAGAAAACTGGCATATGAAAGAAAACAAAGAACAATAAAGGATATACAATTTTTTCCAGACGTTGGATCATGAAATACAGCTGTAAGGACAATATAATTTAAAAGACAAGTAAAAAATTAATTTCTTTTACTGTGCAACGGAAAAATAGAACTAGCATCTGAGACATACTATTGGTGGTCGCACACGGGCAGGCCCTTTTGTTAAATCATTTTTTCCAGCATCTACCTTCCCAAGATTTGCATTATCAGCTGGAACAGCCAGAATACCAGTTGCTGCTGCTAATTCTGGGGGTAAATCAGGATCATACTCCTAAATAAAAGCAACCAATAAATGATTTTCCTTTCCTTCAAATACAAACTGCATAATTCACATCATTTATCCATCTACTTATTTAAAAACTAATTACATGTACACAGATAATTAATCTAGAAACTTTCAGAACACAAAAGCATCTCATTACCTGATCTCGTCCACTTTCATAAACACGAATTTTGCTTTGCATGGTAGTCTCTAGGCGATGCTGTTCCTGCAGAATTTTGAGAAATGCTACCTTTAGTTTCCTTTTATCTTAGCAGAAAATATCATAAAAGGCCGATAGTTACCAGCTGTTTGCAATAATCTTTCCAGCTCTCCTCATTCAAACCAAAATTGTAGAAGTCAGTTATATCAACACCACTGTATTTCCATGGTTTTTCTTCAAAACCGTCAATGTCAACATCAAATATAGTCCTGAAAATCACAAAGGAAATCCAACACATAAATGATGTAAAACCAGCATAGAATTTGTTGACTTTACTCATAATAACACACCGAAAATATTGTCCAACATATCAGGCAAAATTGTGTGTGACACACCAAAATGAAGAGCATAGAACACCAGTGTTTCAGCAAGGCTGTACATGAAACCAGAACTAACATTACATATGGAAACAGAGCTGGTTGCAGTAACACAAACATGAAATGATCATTCAGAATTTCATATGGATACCAGGTTACTTCTACCAGGTGATCAGACTAAAATTTCTGATCACCACATATACCAGCTGAAAAGGAATGTTAAAAGACAATGACAGTTCAAGATAGATAAATGTACACAAAAAAATCTGTTATAATGTAGCATAAAATTATTGCGATCAAATACTCATCTTACCAGTATGCATCACTACTTGAAATAAACACAAGGAAATTCCAAAAGTTCAACAATAACAAATGATTATTAATAAGGATATAAGAAACTAGAGCGAAATTCAACACATAAGTAACCAGGATATGCAGCTAACTAAAAATTACTTGTGAGAAGGAAGCGTGAATTCCAGTCCAACACCAAAAGCCCGACCTGCACTGACACCAGTTGCAGACATTCCAAAACTAGTATTAAAACCTTTCTGCATGGTAGCATTTTTCATTCCTGTAGGTCGCCAGTCTCCTCTACCGCGACCAACACCAGCACCCACATTGACAAGTGGACGAACTTGACCCGGGGCTCCTCCGGGGCCAACAAGTGCTGATCCAACAATCGGAGCTGCACCAGGTCTTACATACTGCATGCGGCCGAAAACATATTACAAGGTTAATAGTCAAATAAAAAGTACAAGAAGAGTCATACGGTCAAAATAAATGAATAAGTAAATAACCTAGCCAAGATTAAGGTGGTCATTTTTGCAATATGTTGGTAATAAAATTAAACATAAGAAAAATAAAGGACGAATAATTTTCATTACCATTTATCAACATAAGCAGGCACCACATACAACTGAAACATTAGTTTTATGACAAGCCACAGATGTTTGCCACAATCTAACAACGGGCTCATACTTATCTTAAAAATAGGAAATTAAGAGTCCATACAGAGGTCTAATCAACTGTGTTTGTCAAAGGCATATGATTTGCATAATTTGATGTTTTAAGGGTGCACAAAACAAAGTTCTTTTGACCTTCACTAATGGTCTACTACTTAATTTGAAGTCCTTACATGTAGTTAATTCAAAGTTACGGCAAGGACTATCATTCACTCCTCCAACATACCAACCGCTCTGTCGTTATGGATAAATATCTGGATTTGTTCTTGGTCAATTGCTAAGTAACACAACTATTAATAAGCAGCAGCTCTGACCATTAGTGTGCCTTCTCAACTACTACTATCAAAACATTTCCTGCTATAAACAATGGATCAACGAAAAGTTTAAAGATTGCATTGTAAAAATTCTGTAGTGGGTGAATAAATCTTAAGGGATCGCTGCAAAAAAATTCAAGGCATGCAAATGGCGCTTCAGCATATCAGTTCTGCATTGTGAGACTATAATTGTAATTTTATCCTTAATTATCATTTCACTCTCTTCCAGTAGCGGAATCACTGGGACCATTAATGTGCCCCTGAAGGCAAGTTCATTTACTATAGCACGCAGATTTCTGATCAACCCATAGAGCATAATTGCTATTTGTCAAACAATGGAAGACTGTTCAATGGTACAAAAGGTAATGGAGCTGACAAGAAAAACTGGCCATCAATAAATCCGTGAGAAACAACCCCAGAGTTTGTAAATGGCACAACAATATTCATGGGACATAATTACTATTATGTTAAGCGATCTATTACAAGTCTTTTCGCAGCAGTAATTCCACGCATGGACTGATTGAGCATGGACTGATTGAGCAATATTAGTGACGATTAAATTTCACACTTCAGTGGACAAGGCAAGCTCACCATCTTTCTTAAACTGTAACTACGAAAAACAATTTTTCCTCTCTTTTCAATAGGTGGTTCACGATAAAACATTTCAAAAGCTGAAGAGGATTATGATTAGATGAGATCTCCCAGCATAAACAAACACCGTCATACACTTTTAACATCCGTTAATGTGGAAAATAGAACAAAGAATAATATATTCTCTTCATTAACATATAGAAAAGATTTACAATACTTAACTCTACACAATTCAATCCATTCCCGTTGTCACTGGAAAACAATGAGTTAATCACCAAACCCCACTTACAAAGATCCCCAAAGTTTCCTACTTTATCATAACTCAGCAGCAATAAGAAAACTATCACATACATATATATATTCACATACGTACACAGATGACACTAACCTTAAACTGAGAATGATATGGATTATGATACGCATAATGATTGCTATAACCAATCTTCGCCGTAGCAGCAGCTGCTCCGTTCGCTCTCTCTCCCGTTGTTTCCTTCTTTTCGGCCCCTCCCTCGCCAGATTGTGCTGTAGTGTCATCTCCTCCCCACTCCTGCTCCTCCGGCAAACCCTGATTACCAGCGTTCGCATCTGCAACAATCACAAGTGCGTCCCCATCATC
The DNA here is from genome assembly GCA_035221805.1 of Trichilia hirta. Classification (NCBI taxonomy): domain Eukaryota; kingdom Viridiplantae; phylum Streptophyta; class Magnoliopsida; order Sapindales; family Meliaceae; genus Trichilia; species Trichilia hirta. The sequence goes on from JAWDEX010000018.1 coordinate 622,069, forward strand.
GTCGTCGTCGTCGTCGTCATCATCGCCGCCACCTTCATCAATCACCATCGGCCGATGATTTTCTTCGTTCAACACTATTTGCAAATCATCCTCACTGTCACTATCCCAATCCTCCTCTTCAGCGACGACGTCGTTTTGCCCCTTTACTCCGCCATCTTCTCTTCTCCTTACGCCGTCGTTTTTTTCTCTTTTCACTTTGACTTCTTCCCTGCCCGAAATCCCAGGAATTTCCATCACATCGTCATTCAAGATTCCGTCATTACCCTCCTCTATATCAAATTTCATATCATTGTCATTAAATTCACCGTCCCTATTACCCGAATCAGCGTGTGAAGGCGCGTGGGTGAGAGGGAGCTGAAACTGAGCGAGATTTGTTTGAAGGGGACTCGAGCTAGGGTACGATGTGGTGTGGGAAGCATCCTGGACGTCCGATCTCATGCTGAGGTCGATTTGACGGTGCAGAGATGACGGCGCAGCCAGGGTTAGCTGTGACTGCGGAGTCGATAACGGACATAGGACATCGGTGTACAGATCTCCAAACTCGTCGTCGTCTTCCATTGAAGAATTTTTACAGAGACGAAGTTTATTGAGCTCAGAAGAGGAAGAAAGAAAGGGTTTTGAAGGTTCGGCGCGGTTGATGCCCAAGGAGAGCTTCCATTTATTCGGTGTTTTTTATTTATAGTTTCAGGTTTTTTCACTTTTATTTTGGAAAATTTAATAATAATAATAATATATAAGTTAAAAGTAAAATTATAGATAATAAGGCTGGTAATTTGAATTTTCAGTAAATAGTAACAATTTCAAAAAATTTGTCCTAATACAGTTTTAAAATTTTTTTATTATAATTTTATTTATAAAAAAGTCTCTTCCAATTTTATATTTTTAAAAATAAAAACACTAATTTTATTTATTTATATAAAATAAGTCATTGATTCATATTAAAATGATTATAATACTTTTATGAGAATATATTATTGTCAACTAAATATACTTATATTAATTTTATTTAAATTATGTAGTTATAACAACAAAATACATAAAATCAAATGAAGCATTATTAAATAAAAAACATGGAATTATTGATTGAGATTCTAAATCAAGTTCCAAATAAGGTTTCGATTAAGGATAGAATTATCAAAAATATACTTAATATAATATAATTATTTAATAATATTCATATGATTAATGTAATTAATAGTCATCAAGCTTTAATATTATTTTAAAAAATACACACATATTGCTTGAATGCAAATATACTATTTTGATAATTTATTTTTATTCATAAAATAAAGACGATCCGGTCTAATCCGGCCCGGTCCGGTTGATGAGTGAGTGCGCACATTCGGACTCAGTTCTACAAAATTTTCTTCCCTCGATTCGATTGGCCCAGAGCGAGACAGTGTGAGAAAACGAAGGAAGAAAAAACAGAAGAAAATCGCAAGAGGAAAACATGATCGGAGTAGGCAAGATCAAGCAATACTCTAACATTCTCGACAAACCCCTCAGCAAAGGCAAACAAGAAGTATTGTTCTGTCGCTCTATGATTTTTTTTTTTTTTTCCATTTTTCTTTTCATTGCATACTATGATCGGCTGCCAAGAAAATGTGCTGGAAAGCGGTAAGAAACTGTTTTTTTGCGATTTATTAAAGCTGAAACGTTTTATTCTTCGGTTGAATTCTCGGCAAATTTAACAAAAAATGAGAAAATTCAGATCTCATATGTATTTTATGTTATTTTATCGCAATTAAATTAAATCTGTAGTGTACATGTTCAAATTAGGTATTTGATATCTGGATTGACTCTTGGAGTTTAAAGTTTGCATTTTTTTTTTTGGATTGATGAGTGGTAAAATTTTAAGTTAACTATGAGAATTTTTATAAATTGAGAGTCGAAATTTGAATTTCTGAAAATTTACTTATTTGGTTTTGATTATTAGGTAAGTTTGAGTGCATTTGGATTTCTGTTCTCGGAGCTTGTACAGTACAATCAAACACAGGTCGATAATATTGCTGAATTAGAGCGAAGGTAAGACTAAATCTTACACAAATCAGCACATTTTAATATAATTAGTTACAGTGATATGTTATCTGTAGTAGATTATTGAAAAAATACTTGTTCATATATTCAATAATTTGCAATCTGCATGGAAATTGATGAGAAGCTGAAGATAATGAAGCGTTGGTGTTACTCAAAAATATTGATTCCTTGGTTTCACTAGGATTATATAAACAATGCCGAGTTGAGTGATCATATATAGTTATAGTTGTCCAATTTTTGCATAAACAAGAACAAGAAAAGTTAATTTTTAAGCATAAATGACTTTTTCCCCTATAGATGGAGCTTAACTTGAATTTGCAATATTCTTTCTAAAAATTGTGCAGATTGGAGGATGCAGGCTATGCTGTGGGAGCTCGGGTTCTAGAACTCCTTTGCCATAGAGATAAGGTATAAAATAATGTTACATTTCATTTTGGAACTTGAAGCTAAATCCTGTTACATTTCAATTTGAAACTCTAAGGTAAATCCTTTGTTGAAAATTTTGTCAACCTTTTAATCATTTTACCTAGGTATAATGTCTCTTTGTCTGATGACTTGTGGAAGTAGTAAGAATGATATTAGTTTGTTAGTTTGGGGAAGATTGATTTTCTTAGATTGATAAATTTTGATAGATCTGGGGAAGTAGCAAGAATGAAATTCGCTTGTTAATGCACCTGTTTGGTGTTATCATTAAGTTGGAAATGGAATAATTGATTATTTTTTTCAAATACACAGAAATATTTTTCATTCCGTACGTTTACTATAGTTTTATACAGTTAAACCTTGATCTCCAGATTTGGTGTTGAAGTTTTAGGTTGGGATTGAGTGTGTTATCTACAATTCTGTCTTCAAATAAACATTATCATGCTGTTTTCCCTCAGCTTATAACTTTGTGATGTTTCAAAATGGAAGTCTTCTTTCATGATATTAGCTAACTAAAATGCAATAATCATTGTTTATTTATTTATCCAATTTTTATGCTGCAGGGAAATAGAAGGGAGACACGATTGTTGGGTATTTTGTCTTTTGTACACAGCACTGTGTGGAAGGTCTTATTTGGAAAGGTCATCAGTTTTACTCAGCCATCTATAATTTTTCAGGATGCAATGTCTGAAAGTCCTATTACTTCTGCATGCTCTTTTTATTGAACAAAATGTCATAATCACTTTAGTAAATTCTCTTCTGCTATTGATACAAGCTGAACATCAATCAGTGATTTACCCTTTGATTTATATTGAAACCATGCTCCATGTATCGAGTTCTCTAAATACAACCAGAAGAATATTTTCATGAAATTTTATGCAATCTTGAGTGTCGAAGATTTTGATATTCGCTGAAAAGATTTTCATTGGAGACAAAAATGGAATATTAATTTTGGATTTAATTAGGAATACACAATGATATGTTTTGAAACTATGAAAAATAATATATATTGATGCTGAAAAATGAATAAAATAATCATTATGTCAACGAGTGGGATGCTGTGGACTATTATGTGGAACAACCATGCTTGTAAATTTGTACTAGATATGCATGCAAACGCTGACTGAATGTTGGTTCTTGTGTATCACTTCATTTTGTAACAATATGCTTCAAAACCATTGAGAATTTTCATCTCATTTTCACTTTAATAGGTAGCTGACTCGCTTGAGAAAGGCACTGAACATGAGGATGAATACATGATCAGCGAGAAAGAGCTGCTTGTAAACAGGTTACGATGTTCTTATTGCTGACCATTTGTAATGTGACCGCTGCAGCTGGCTGTATTTTGTTTTAGTCTGAGTCCAACTGATGATTCTGTTATAAATTTTATTTTGGGTTGTAGATTTATTTCAATTCCAAAAGATATGGGGACATTTAATTGTGGAGCATTTGTTGCCGGAATAGTAAGGGTAAGCGTGGCAATGATCTTCTATAAATTGACAGATCAGCTGGTGGATGAAAACTCTGATGTGCCATTTTTTTCATCCTTGAAGGGTGTTCTAGACAGTGCAGGCTTCCCAGCAGTAGTAACAGCACATTTTGTACCTGTGGAGGGCCAACAACGACCTCGGACAACCATTTTGATAAAATTTGCTGAAGAGGTACTTGCTTCCTTTCCCCCTTTCGATAATGTTGTTTGCATTCGGCCTCGGGTCCACCACCTCCAGCCCAAACAATCAGTTATACTGCTGGATTCCAGGATTAATGAGCTTAATGATTTAGTGGTTCAGAGCTTTAGTTAATTAAGCGAACTCTCTCACCTCACACATCCAATTCTTCTGTTTACATCTTCATGGTCATTGTGCGAAGTATAAAAAATACAATTATGGATACTTGTCCAGCAACTTTAGTGGGAAACGCACTTCTATTTTTTTCCCATTTCAATCCAAAATTCAGTCCTCGACAAACTTATGTAGGACCTATCCTGATCCAGCTTCCTTTCGAACAGCCTTCAGCATTTCAGGATGTGACTGAGCTTCTGCTTGCAATTAACCTACATTTCTGGTTTTTCTATAGTAAAGTTTGAATAAATATCTTATCCATTTTCTTACATATTCTCCCGTCCTCCAATTAGGTACTAAGAAGAGAAGCAAGGTTGGGCTGAGGTCAACACCAAGACTATCCTTTGCGATTTTCCTTCTCAAATGTGCCGTGCAACATGGTGATGGTTGGCAAATACCTTTTAGCTGGACTCTCGAACTAATCAGGAAATTTCTAGCAATCTCTCTGGTTATACTTGTGCCATTATGAACTCCTCATTTTTGAATATAATTTTCTTCTGTGCTTTTTCGGCATGTTGACCATACAGATAGCAGCAGATCATGCCACTTGGATGTAATTTAAATGTGATCAGCATTTACCATTAGCATTGGCGCTCATATGAACTGGAATGAATTGCGCAGAGAATATTTTGATTTATGAATCCTAGCATGCATGTTTGTGTGTATTAGTTTTCAATTTGACAAAATCTTTGAATAACGAATATGAATCCTTTGTGTTGTTGACTTGTGCTCATTTTTCTGTTTCAAATAACCATATTATTGTTCTTGACCGACACAGTGGTGTTCGTTATCGACCTATGCAAATCCCTTTCATGCACAAGACACCTTTTGGCGACTGATTAGTAGCAGCATGTAGTATGCTGGATATTTATTCATCCAGGATGAATTTATCAGGATGTCATATTCACAAAATGGAAAAATTGAAAACGCTACTCTACCACCTATGCACATAGTATTTAAACGTTTCTTAGTGTAGCTCCTTGAAAATACATTAAGAATGATTATTACATAGAATACTATCGTTGCTGAGAAAAACATTTGCCAAAATTTTCCCAGACTATTAAAGGGGCAGAGTGACGAAGGGCACACAGAATAAAACTATGAAGGCTAGAGAAAAGTTAAGCAAGAGTTATTATTTCAATTATGAGTTTTTAATGCCTCAAACAAAGGAGATATGCATTGAAGCATCATAGGTTTGATTGATGAAAATTAACTGTGATGTATTTTTACAAACACATATTTCTGTAAAGGAAAGAAAGGATAGCCAAGTTGCCTGAGAGAAGGAATCCTAGACATCTCTCACCTAATCCCGAACAGCACTGCCTAATGTTGCTTTACCGAAACCATGAAGCCAGAAAAAAGAACCAAAATAACCGTCTAACATAACAACAGAACTAGTAAAAAGCTGTATTGGTTAACAATCACAGGAGCCAAAACAGACAATCAGCAAGAATGATCAGACAGACGATACGTTGAATGTAAATTGAAACTAGTAATATCCGTATATAATCTGAGAACCATTGCATACCTTGAGCCCTGTGTTCAGAACAAGTGCAACTTAATACTTTTGCAAAATACCTTCCTCCCTGGACATTTTTAAGAACAATTTTTCATCTTTCCTTCATGTTCTCTGATGACCAGACATGGAGTAGCCACTCCAACTAACCAAAACTAATGAAAACTCTTTCCTGTCTGTGAACTAGTATTCATACAGCAATATAACGCGCAATTTCACAGAAATGTAATGATATGTAACAAATATAAGAGAGAAAAATGTATACATACATACGTACATAATATGTCCATTGTCATCACGGTAAATCAAACAAAACACCAGCATGTTTCTTAATCTGGCCTTTTAAGTATTCTTCTTTCATTTTAATAAATGTGCAAGTAAGAAAACTATCTGAACCAGCTTGGTGACTAGTCCCGACACTTTTCACTCTCAACTGCTCTGCAAGGTTGTACAACCCACCATGAAGGCCATTTCAGCAATTTGTCAGATGCTTAACGTCATAATGCACCTGGAAAAACATCTTGATCAATTTAAAGAAAAAAATAACTGTGTATCAGTCAGATCCTTGGTAGTCAATGACTTAACCAAGTAATCGAAATCATATCCACCATGAAATGTTACCCAGAACATATCATTGTTCAACACAGATCCATATGATATCAAGAGCTCAATAAATCTATTAACTTCAACACCCTGCTCTTTGTTCCTCCCAAAATCAATACCACTTTGTGATAACAAATTAATAGTTTCCTTAGCGTACACATCTTCATCGGGGTTGAACTCACAAAAATCAAATTGCCACGCACAGTACTTATCAGTCCCACAATTGGTAAATTCCCTTTCTCGATAGAAAATGTGAGGCCTACTTGAATTATCTTCAAGAGATTGCCATTGATTTTCAAGCTTTGGTGTTTATATTCAGAATGGCTCTTGCAATTTCCTATCAAACGTTGAACAGCACCTGGATATTGTCCAGGGATACGTAAGGGTAATCATCAACAAATTCCTCAATTATACGAAATTCAGCATCAAGATTATCCCTCTCACGAATGCGAAACCATTCACTTTCTTGTGAATTCGACATATTCTCTCTTATCGTTACCCAAGCATACATAAGCCAGTCTGCAGAAACCAAAAGCAAGAATCCCAATGAACAACCGATATATTAAACCGAAGGCAAAACAAAATGAATGAAGAACAATAACTAACTGCAATTTAGTACAAGAAAGAAATTCAAGAAATGGAGCAAACACGCACTAAAACTGATACAATACAAGCAACATGCAAACTCTTCAAAATTCAATAAGAACACTCGAATTCAATAAACTAAAGAAACAGCGTCAGTATATGAAGCAATACCCACCAACACAAAACCAACGCAAACAGCATGCAAAACTTCAAAATTCCATAAGAACCCTAGAATTCAAGAAACTATAGAAATGGATAGCAACAGTATTCAGTATAACAGAAGCAGAATCTTGAATTCAATAAAGAAATGAAGGGAACAAATGAATATTACCCGTAAATCAATACAAGCAAACACTCAAAACCTCAAAACCCCACCAAAACCCTGGAGTCCAAGAAAGGAAATAAAAGAACACGGGCAATGGGTCAATTTAGCAAAACCCTAACCCTGTAAACCCAAAAATTGAAGAAATGTAGTAAATGATCAAGAATAAATTCAAGATAGAAGATAGATGGAGAAAAGAAAGTGGGAAGGAAAAAAGGATTATGGTATCTACCTTTTATTGACGAGATGGGAAAATGCTGGATGGGACAACAGTGGCAATGGTAGATTTCTCAGGAAAAACCGAGGATTCTCTGTAGCAACAAACGGGATTTATCGTTATTGAGAGAGTCAATACAGTATTTTTTTTTATTTTTTGTTTTATCGAGGAAGGAGCTTTTTGGACAAAAATGCTCTTAGAACCTTACGCGGGCTCCGGTTATGACACAGTAGAGTATATATGGATTCGAGTGAGGAGGAAGAAGAAGATTTTGCAGTACGGCGCTTTTTCATTTTGCAAAAGTTACATTGAAGCCGCTATTTTTTTTCTTATTTTTCGTCAAAGTGCACGATTTATCCATATTTATCAAATATGTCCCTGTATTTTCTTTTACTTTTTATTTTTCCAATAAAGATATGGTGTATTTATTTGTATCAAATAGGTCCCTATATTTTATATTTTATTTATTATTTATTTTATAAAATATTTATTATTCAAATTAGTTAAATTTCTGCTAGAATTTTATATAATTATTATTTATACCCACATGCGGTAATTTTCATTATCCATTAAAAGGGAGGGATGCTATTCCTATAGTATATATATCTAAAATTCAAACAAGAATGGATGATGATGATGCTATTCCTATATCTCATTCTAAGCATACAATATGCTTAGAGGAGTTCCCTGGTTTTTGATTTGAATGTTTTATCAAAATATGAGCTAACATTCGGTAGAAAGAGGAATGGGATGTTTTGAAAAATGCAATATTATTAATAAAATTAATTTTTTTTTTCTTTAAAAAGAGATTTCGAGAGTGTTAGTCATCTCTTAATAAGCTTAGTTTACATTTGGCCGTGGTAATTAGCACTTTATTAGTGTTAATAGATGGGTTTAATAATTTTTTAAAAAGTATTTATTAAAATTAAATTAATAGTTATAATTATTTTAAATTTAATACTTAACGAGGTGTGTTCTCAAAAATTAACACCTAGAGTTTTTATAAAAGTGTAACGAAAAACTAATAATTACAATGATAGAGATTGAAATTATAAATAAAAAAAAATTATAGATTAGGTTTAAAAAAATGAGAAAAAAGTGAATGTTTATATGATAAACACGTATGCATCATAACCTCTACCATTTTATTTTAGCTGCCCAATATGTATAAAAAAATAAAAATAAAAATGATCTTATTATCAAAATCTAACATGCATTTTGTAAGCGAATGTTTAAATATTATTTTGATAGAGATTCTAAATATAGCATAAAAGTGATAAAATTAATATTAAATTTAATTATTCTTTTGATTGCCACATCTAAAGTGAGATCAATACTATAATACTATAGTATTAATAATATTAAATGTCAAAATGGGGATACGGGTATATGCTATTTCCCCGAAAATACACATATTAATATTAATGATTCCACTACTATGACATTAAGCTTTCGTAGCTCAGTTGGTTAGAGCACCCGTTTAGTAAGCGGGAGGTCTTGAGTTCGACTCTCAACGAAAGCATGTTTTATGTAATGTACTCTTTGTCTTTCCCACCACAAGTTTGGGAAGAAAAGGATGCTGTTTCGAAATCGAAACCATTGATCAAATATGTTGAGTATTTTGAGAACCCGAGGAACAATCCTATCCACGAGAAGTGAGATTTGCTTCCCTATTGATTTTGCAACTTTTCCCCTACCTTTCCCTAGCAACAAGTTCAGCAAGAAAAGAATGCAGTTTTGACCTCAGAAACATTGATCGAACATTTTGAGAACCCAAAGGATAATCCTATCCACAAGACGTGAAATTTTGTTTTGTCTTTGATTTTGCGCTTTTTCCCCCACGCTTCGTCGTAAGGGGGAGAAATAAATGCAGGAAACTGACTCCTATAAGTTCTTACGGAAACAAAGCATAAAATTCCACAGCTTGCACAAACCACCACTATACAATGTCTTCGACTATTGGGTATACAAGGAAACTCAATTTGGTAGCACAAGAGCTATGGATTTGTTGAGCATTCCAATCACGATGAGTATGATGAACTAGTCATTCTCCAATTCATAATTCTATTAAACCTCAATGATTGGAAAAAAATCTCATTTCCATTTGACAAAACATTGAGAGAAACAAGCAAAAAGCACACGCACTAGTTCATAAACAAGTAAATTAAACTGCCAATTATAAAATAAATATAATCAATATAAGAAGCAAATTTATACTATGCAATTTCAAGATAAATATCAGAAAATGACCGTCAACTAAGCACAAATCATATGGATTTATATTATTTTAGTCAACATAACCTTTGGCGAAAAGAACATAGAAACCACGACACCCCAATATTTTCTTTTCATAAAATATCAAAAATTACAATAGCAGAATGTAAACAGTCGACCAACAACTTACAAAAGACGAGCTTTGCCATCTTAAATATTCAACAATCAGTTCCTACCAAGTGGGAGAGATCTGCATGAATAGGTCTCCTTAAAATTTGACTTCTTTGATGAAGTAAATATTGATGCATACACTTCCTTATTAGCATTGGCGGGCGCCATATCAACTGCCTTAAACCGCTTCACTGGAACATTACCATTGGCTCCCTTCACATTTTCCACCTTGCTATTACCTTCCACTTTAGCCAAAGCCTTCTCCACACCCTTGTTTTCGACAGGCCCACGCTTAGTCCCACTAACTCGCAGTGTATCCAACCTCTCCTCTTTATCCACGACCACTTCATCATTCTTCACTTTCTTCGCCTTCTTATCCTTAACTTTTGCCTTCTCTTCCTCCATTCTCTCTCTCAATGCCACAACCTCCTCCTCGTTTCCATTAATCACAATTTTATCCAATTCACTGAACCCCTCATGACAAACCAGACACGTACACGTTTTCACTTCTTTCAATGCTTTAACACTCAACACATGCCCACAAGTCCTCAATGCCAAAAACCTATACTTCCCATTAAACTCGAGCCCAGTTATCGGACACTGAAACCTCACACTATCATCATTCTCCTCCACTCCAGGAACTCTAGAGAGTTTCACATTAATCAAATCCTTCAAACCCTTAATGTAATTAAACCCCTTAGGCAAATTTTTACTCAACAAGGCATGAACAAGAGCTTCTTTATTAAAAATATTACCTAATTTATCGATAACGCAAGGTTGCTTCAACGGCTCGTTCGATAACGCACAATTACACCATTTTGAGAGTCTTTGCTCATTCGGGTCGATTTTATCCGGCTTTTTCTCCGCATACATGTTGAGATAACAATCACGCGACTCGGCTCCCGTGGCCCCGCCATCTCCCCCGCCCCCAAAAACGCGTCGGCGCAAATACAGAGTAGAAAGTGGGGCAATTTTGGGATTGTAAGAAATATGGGTTGAATCATCGAGTGTTGTCCCGTTGAGAGTGAAGTAAAAAGAGGAGAGATGTTGAACGGGTGAAAGGAAGTAGCTCTTGAGGTCATTTAGGGTTACGGTTTCCGATTCGGTGGGATCTAGGGTTAGGGTTTTAAGCGAATTTGTGGGGAATTTGATAAAGATTTGGTATTTGGACGACATTCTGCTTTGAGATAGCTAAATTTGGAGATGATTAGCTGAAATTTCAGATAGTGCGAACTTTCTAAGGGGAATTAGGGTTTGAGATTGGAGTTTTGGGAAGATGATCGAAGGCTAAATTGATGATAATTGGCATTTGATAATAATACCCTCTATTTGACCGACCTAGAAGAGCTGACCAGTTAAATAAACCGCCGGTTCAGTGGATAATACTTAGGGATATTTGTAATGAAGTCCCCAGTATTTATTAAAACATCATATGAACGAGAAAATTGAAACCATTTATAACTTTGGTCACTCTAAGTTTAGAAAACTATCATCAAAGTCCCTTGACCAGTTTGGCCCTTTAATCCAATAGACTAATTTTATTAGAGGAATCTACAGCAAAACTATTATGTCGTTTAACAATTAACTAAGTGCATTTTAAATTGATTTGAGTTAATAAATTTTATTTTAATTTATGTGATTGTTTGAGCTTAAGTTTATTGTTTTAATTTTACTTAAATATTACTCAAATAAACTGCATTTGTTATTAAAATATTATTTCACTACTACTCGTCAATTATCGCGAGTAACACAATTATTATTTTAATTATAATTTAATTAGATTTATTTTAGGACTACTTATGAATTATTATAAGGAGTACACTCCTTATCTCAATTATAATACACTTATTATCTCAATTATAATTTATTAGCTAAGCTCATATTTTATCTATTTTTTAATTGACATAAAATTATAATTTTTAAAATATTTTTCTTGTAAATTTAAAATATTTCATATTATGATTAGAGTCTCTCTCTATATCTATACATTTTCTAGAAAAGAATTTTTATTTTTTTATTTTAAGAAAATATCATAAAAATATAGGAAAAAAACGTTTTTAATTACTTATAAATCTTTTTCATACCATAAAAATTTCTTCTAAACATGCTATAATTTGTGGGTGATACAATATATTATTGAGTCTGGTAGACGCGATAATTGAATTATATACCTTGGGCCATCAAAGCTTCAAACCCCCATTTATTGGTCACTCTCTCAGTTATCTATATCATTGGAATGGCAGGCTTTAAAATTTTGTAGTCTAATTAAGTTTTGTGGTCCATCAATTTCGTTAAATTATTGGGTCATCACTTTCCTTTTTAATTGATGAAAATGTGGTCCTCAGTAGGAACAAGATGGATCGTGATTTACAATCCTCACAAACATTTGTGGTTCTCCATTGCATATTGAACTCTTGGCTCAACTTCACCCAAAATGGCATCTCAAATTCTATCAATTACCAAGCTATTATTTTATTAAGGCTGAAGCTATTATTATTATTTTTTTAATTTTATGTTTATTGTGATTATTTTTTTTACTAATTATTGAGATAAAGGTTAAATAATATCCATATTACAAAAGCAAATATTATCAAATGGAAACAAATTAATTGAACCATATCGACTCCAAATATATACATAGATCTTATTTTTAATAATTTCAAGAATGAGTAATTTTAGGCTAATTAATCCATCAATTAATAGTCATATAACCAGATTGGTTATCCAAATAATTAATTAACTTTGATTGCAATTGTATGTATCTAGGATAGGCACAATATATATAGGATCCTTTTTTCAAATTATGAGTGTTTTGACTAATTTATTACTCAAAAGCATTTTTATTATTTTTAATAAATGAGTGTACGAATGTTATATACGTAAAAATAAAGTAATATTGAGGCAAAGTACATAAATGGAGAAGATTTAGTTAAAAAATGATGGAGTTTAAAAGAGTTTTTTAATTGTGAGTAAATTTTGTCAAATAACTAATATTTGAAGTAAATTTTTCATTAATTGATACCTCTAATTTATTAATTGATTTTTGATACTCTAAGAAAAAAGAAAGAACTTGAGGTTTTAAAGGAATTAGGATGAAAGTATCGTAGGATTTTAGGGCTAAAAATATGCAAAATTTAAGTTTTAATATATATATCTATATATATGTTTAAAGGTTAAGGATTTTAAAATTTTTACCTTTTAAAGATGGAGATTTAATGAAATTAAGTTGCAAACAAATACAACCTTTTCAATTTACTCCTTAAAAATCTTAGCAAACTTGAAGAAAACCTTTTCTTCTATAAAAATTTGAAAAACAAAATTTTTCTCTTTGTTTTTTTATATAGAGAATTTCGCAAGATGTGAGAGATGATGATTTTCCTCATTTAATTTATTTGATAATTATCATTTTTTAAAACCATATAAAATGCACACATTTGGGCCAATTATACTTGTGCATATTTAACTATTAAATGCCATAATATATGGTCTAATTATATTATGCCATGGTTATTCAAATTAATCATTACATATAATTATCTTTATCAATTCTTAACCATTAAGAATTTAACATTTAATTAAAATTAATTAACCTTTAACTAATTTAATAATTTTATAAAATAATGGTGATAACTACTAGTTAGCCCATAGATAATTATTACAATAACAATTAAGCATATATAATTTACTTTAAAATAATATTTATATAATTGTCACAATTTTTTAACTCTTTAAAGAATTATAAATATACTTGTATATATAACACTTATATATATAAATATATAAATTTTGGCCTATTAAATTATTTTCGAAGGTGCTAACCTTCTATGAATATTTTTTTTTCTTCTCCTGTATAGCTTCTTAAAGTTTAACAATATTAGTGTAACCATAAAGATTCATAGTGGGTTAGCCATGAGTTATCCTCGAATATTTTAAAATTCAACAACTATGGTTCATATTTAGTAATATGTCATAATTCGTAATCCACAATAAAATAATTTTTGATCAAACTTTGCATGAATTGTATATACCGTATAAGTAAAATTCTTCTATTATTCAATTCTAATTAAATTAGGGTTCATAAAATATCAAAATTCTAAATTTGATATTTTATAAATCGTTGATTAATATATCCTAAACTAGCTCCCATAAACTCTTCATATAACATTTATTTTGTTTTGATCCAAGACTTAGTTTTAGACATTTATCGACATCTATTTGAAAATTCGAACTTGGATAGAGTTGGCAAAAATAGTTAATTTTATTAAACGAGTTAACGTATCTTATCTTGACTATCATCCGAATTCTTATATGAATAACACATAATTAAATCGACTTTATTATATAAGACGTGATTAGTCATGTACTTATATACTTACAAACTATATTATATATATAAAATTTGACTGTGATGTCCTAAGTTAAAAGATCATATCGCATACTAGTATAATCTTTTGATAAATTATTGACTTTGTACATACAATATGATCCGTCGTTCTTTGATTAAATTTGATAAATACTTCTCTAATTATAAATCTATATTAATATTCTAATAACATAACTCTTATTGTCACTCTCATTAATACCATCTTAAAATATTCATAGGCAACATTCAGTATACTTACTATGTTATATTAATGCCCACTCTATATCACTTCTGTAGGGAATGAATTTGATAATTTTATTTAACTATTAAATAAATTATTTAGATAATTTATATACATTATCATATAGTATGAATTAATAAGAAAAGTAACATATATATATGTGTGTGTGAATAAAGAACTCTTTCTTTAATTTATTACATAAATATTATAGTATTCACAAGTCCTAAAATTGATAACACGAATAGTTTTTAGGGTATATATTAATAAATAGGCATCAAATAAAGGTAAAAATAATACCAAAAATAAAAGAGAACGAGAAGTAACATGGAAGAAAAATAGAAAGTTGTGGTTGACCAAATTCAACCCACCCTTAGCTCTAAGATCAGTGTCGATTATAGTGCAAATTTAGTTAGCTGAAGGTGTCCGGTGCCATGTTAAACTGCTTCAAGCCCATAAAAATTTTCTTTTTGCCCATCTTTAGAATCTTTTTCATTCACATGCTTCAAAAGCATTTTAGACCTTTTACGCCCTATTATATATACCTTTGAATCTTTTAGATTTCTTATTTTTCTCCTCTCTTTTCCTCTTTTACATTTTCTCCCTTCCTTTTCTCTTTGAATCCCAAACCCATTTTACCAGTCCTTTCATTTTTTTTTCAATTTCTCACTGAAAACAACTTTACTTTATCATTCTAAGGCTATTATAATTGTTACTTTTGAGTATTAACAAGTTTAGTAAGGGAGAAAGCTAGAGTTTTATGTATAAAATTAAAGTTCTTGACAATTAATGAAATTCACAGCATTTTTAGGTCATAATTCACTTATCAGTAAGATTTCTAACTTCTTTTAAGTACGAATTTGTAGTATAATCAAATTTAAAACCTAGGATTTATTATGTATTTAAGAAATTCAAGAGATTAGGCTTGATTTCAACAAATTGAGCTTAAACTGAGGTTTTAACAAAATCGAGTAATTAGTTACTCTTTAGGGGTATAATTTATCAGAATTATGTCATTTGAAGTATTAATTTTTAATTGTAGAATTTAGATTAGAATTTATTTGGTAAAAATTAGATAAATGATCAATAATGTGTATAAGCTTAATGAGTTAGGTTTAGTTTGGACAATTAGCACTTTGATTATAATCATAACACATAGATTGTATTGATTTCTATTTGAAGATTTAAAAATTGATAAAATTATTAGTATATGTGTGATTTAGGCTTAACTCATTAATTTTGAGTCATTATAAATTGATAAAATTATTAAAATGTCCTACGCAATGAAATTTCGAGTCTCAAGGGATAGAATAGAGTGTATACCTTCTCTAAACTGTGAATGAATTTGCTTTATTTAAATATTTTTAATATGTTTTATGAAAAATTATCCGTTTTATGAATTAAAAAATAATTTTATTATTGATTTTTTGAAATAAAGGTGAATGGCATGTAAGTTGTGATGCAATTAACTTTATAATGATTTGATACATTAATTTACATAACCAGGAGGCAAATATAATATTGATGTGAATCAAATCTTGATATTTGGTTTATAAATGGTAATGATACTAAATTTTATATGATTTTATAATTGTTGACTTTATATTAATAATGGCAAAAAAACCATCTGTAGCAATAAGGTTTAAGTAGCTTAGGAATAAGCTGAGTCAATGACTATTCTAACTAAATGGATGTATTAGTGAGGCCAATATAATGGAGGTTATTATCTGATTTATATAGTAGCCCACTAGATAAGAATCTCGAGGATAGACACTAGTGAATTCATGTGTTACTCGATGCTAACGTCAGTGATGAACAGTTTTTTTTTTTTTAAAATAAAAGTAATCACGATTTTTACTTAATAATATATACATATCATTTTACTTGACTTGCATTGCCTTTATATAGAAAAAAGTCGCTAACGACTTGGACTTGCTCTCGACCAAAGTAAACATCGAAAAAAGAGGCCCACCTAATGATTTTTTTTTTATAAAGGCATGGTTATATATAAATAAATTATTTTCTATACAATTAAAAAAGCTTTCTTAATATATATATTTTATCTACTTATGAAATATATTCTTGTATACTGAACCTTTCCTCCCTTTCATGCTTTAATTTTAGGTGATCACTAGTAGAGGAAAGCATTATCTAGCGGTAAAGACTGCTATAAAGTTTAGAGCCCCTAGGTATACTTCTAGTTTTTGACTCACTGTTCAGTATATTTGGTCCACTGGAGATAATTTAAAAGTATTCGTATTTATATTTATTTATGGATTGAAAAAGAATATATATCTTATCTACTCATGAAATATATTCTCATATACTTAATCTTCCTCCCTTTCATGCTTTAATTTCAGGTGATCACTAGTAGACGGAAGCATTATCTAACGGTGGAGACCGCTATTAAGTTTAGAGCACTTAGGTATGCTTCTAGATTTTGACTTGATGTTCAGTATATTTGGTCCATTGAAGATAATTTAAAAGTATTTGTATTTATATTTGTTTATGGATTGAAAAAGAATATTTTTGTATTATGTAAAGTGTGTCTTTTATAAATAAGTATGCATTTATTTTGATAAATGTTTTAAGATGCCTTGAGACAATTTATATTGTTATATTAATGAAATAATTTGAGAAACAGTTTTGAAATATATACATATGTTAGTACAAAAAATAGGTATCTAAAATAACTTACAGATTTGAGAGGTATATTCTAGAGTTTAGAATGTATCTCAAGGGCTTATAACAATTGTCATGTATAGACCTATAAGTAGGGGGGTGATGACATATTTAATGAGAAATATTTCATTAGGTATGGCCATTGAATAGTTAGTGTCACTATAAAGTTAGAATATAAGAATATACTACTGAAATGTATGCATACTCATATCTAAAGATAAAGTTAGAATATAAGAATATACTACTGAAATGTATGCATACTCATATCTAAAGATAAATAAAATGAATGAAT
>JAWDEX010000018.1:647464-716588 GCA_035221805.1 Trichilia hirta
CTTTGTTTCCAGGGTTTCAAGGACAGTGGAATTGGCTCACAAGGTGTTACAAACAGCATTAACATGATGACTAAAGTCAAAACCACTGTTATCAATCTGCCGACTCCTTCATATACCATGGGCTGATTGTAATTTTATTATAAGTAATTTGGAAAAGTTTATAATAACTGCTATGTGTAGTTTTAGATAATAAAGATCCAGTGCTACTAGTAGGGATGTGTGGGTTCGAACCACAGTACGACTATGAACTTAATTTACAATTTAGGTTGGGGTGAGATCTATGGTTAACTAAATAAAACAACTTTAAAAAAAAAGTAATAAAAATTGATAGAAAGGAACAGAATTTTGTCCGGAGACTTTGATTATGCATTTTCGTTACGGGATTCTGAGGTTTAGCATATGATAAATAATGGAAATATGTGAATCAATCCGCCTATATTATGTTGTGTACGAAGACAAAATGTACTACTTTTTGTTGAATTGCAAATCGGATACCTTTTCACATATGCACCAAAGACTTGTTCAACTTGTAAAACAGCACGTGTTGCCAATTATATACATTAAAATCATCGTAAATGTATTTTGTATATGTAACGAAAGAAGAAGTTATGTAATTCCCACTTAAAATTGCATAATCTATTGCATTAACTCAACTAAAGAAGCTGGTTAAAACCTAAAATGCAAGCATTAGTTCAGCTTGCTGGCAAGAAAAAAACCTAAGTTCTTGCAGTTTGTAAATTCATTTCTCTACCATAGTTCATGTGAAAACTTAGAGCCATTGGGCACTAAAACTACAGCCCCATAAACCAAAACAAATGCTAAGACAATCCCAACACAGCTTAAAATTTAGAACCATATAAACCCGATAGCCAAAAGGAAAAATAGTTCCAAAGCAAAACATATCTTGCTCAAAAGATTTCTACACCAAAGAGCTTGAAGGGTTTCACGTCACTCGTACTAATTGGACTTGGTCCTGTCAATTCCGCCTCTTATGCAGTTTTGAACTTGTTTCCACTGTCATCTTCAAATTTATTCTTGCTCTGATCATGGACAACATTTTGGCCTAATTGAAGTTGCAGATCTGTTTGCACGTCAACACATTGGTTGGACACCTGGGCGAAAACACCATTGTTTTATCCTTTGTTAGCATCAATCATGCAAAAGGTCCTGGTAACTTTTGCATTTTCTAGCAAAACACACAAGTAGAAAGTAATAATATCATTAGCCTTCAGTTGGTTATCCTTAACATATCGATTCCAACCTCTTGTGAAGACAAAACTCTGACTGCTCTTCCAGTGTCAATACCGAAATTTCCACGGCCTCATTGATCTGTCATGAAAAACAAGCAGCACATCTCCAATCCTATCATTCTCATGTTCTTCACTTTCAGAAATTTTGGGAAAGTACATCACTGCAAACTTTTTCGGGATGACAAGTCTATTAAGCTTACCAAAATCGCTCGGTGTTAGCTCCTTTTGGAAGAGTTGCCGGCACATCAGCCCTCCATCGGTACGTGTTTTCATCAGGGTGAATTTATCTTTTTCCACACTTTTGGAATGATTTCTTGGGAATTCAGTAAACCTGGATGCACAGGAACCATCTCGAATCATGTTGAGCAATGCTTGAGTACTGTAATGACTTTGGGAGTCGGGCTCTTCAATACTGATATTCGTCCATGGAAAATTTCTGTGTGTGTCTGCATTCCTAAGCCTGATTGCAGCATTATCATAGGCCATAGCTGCTTCCTTTTCAGATTTAAGGTCCCAAGCCATATCCGTTGGTGATTGGCATATATTTGAGCACCCCAATGCCCATTTTGCTGTGGTACCACACCTTTGAATTTTGAGACCACACTTGCTTGCCTTGGACGCTTACTTGCAGGAATTGAGCGAGTACTGCTAATTGAATCCGACAATTCTGCAATCACATTCATTTTGCCATTTGAAATCACGCTTATCATATCTTCTTCCATAGGGATTCTAAGAAGCGAACAAGACATTGTCAATAAAATACAATAACAAATGAAAAGGGCAAAAAATTCATATATATATATATTATTGCAAATTAAGGTTATACATTTAAAGCAAATGCAAGACCTAATAGAAAATTAAAAAATTTAAAAAAAGGGAAAATTTCCCATCAATTGAATATTCAAATGGGCAAGAAGCAGATACACCATTGGAGCTGCTTCCAAAAATTCTAATTTCTTTCCAAGTTACAGAAGAAACAATCTCAGAAAAATTCAAATATTAATTAACATGAAATAGAAAAGACAATAAATAATATATTTTAAAGCATATTTAATAGGGGTTTGGTAAAAAATTGAAAAACAATATATTCATTGAGATGAAAGATACTAATTCAGGTAGATGGACGTTTGGGCGTGTTATCAATGTGACAGTAATCTCACATTAAGCATATGAATTTCATGAAATATAAGTAAATATGCACGAAAGCTAAAACACCATTTCACAAATACAGAAAAACCTGTAAATGCATAATCAACAAACAACGATCATTAATTACATGGAAATGAACCTTTTCAATCAAATTGGAACATCCTGCCGTGTGAATGAATGACAAGGCAAAAAATTCAAGCACTGTTAAATAAATGATACTTCAGCGTATGTTACTTCTAATTGCCAATATAGTTCCTAATAAACCTTGGACAAAGGTTCATCAACTAAATGGTATAAATTTGAAAAAAATAAAAATAAAAATAAAAATGAAATGCATGATACATTATGAAAACTGCAAGGATTCATTCATCATATGTTGCTATATGCTTGAATGCCTTAATGGCTATAATCTATTAGAAGAAAATTGAATGCACTTTTAACATAGAAATGAGATTGCCCACATGGAAAAAGAGGTTCTATTTTGCATGATTCTTGACAAGAAATAGAAGATCATCATATCAATCAATCAACAATGGGTCATGCCAAAAGCATGGTGATCAATTCATTCCAATTTCTCATTAAATTCCGCTTATCATCCTTCTATGTTCTTCCAATAACACAAATGTGCCTATTAACCCCTATCAACAACATTGTTCAATTCAAAAACTGCCGAATTAACTAACAGCCAATAATAAATAAGATACTTCAAACCAATAATAAATAAGATACTTCAAATTCATATTTGACGACTTATTAAGTGTAAGACCTAACTAAATAGTGTCAATAATGTTAAGGTTTTATCTTGATAATTGGCCCACATTAATTTCAAAAGGCCCACCAACTTTCGTCTACTCTATCCTTGAATTCACTATTATAGTGGAGGTGAGTTAGCTATAATATTAATTATAAGACTTGGCCTAATACTATTAATAATATTGTCTGTTTTGACTTTAACTCTTGGAATTTCAATTTTGTTCTTGATAATGTGCTAACTCATTTTAAAAGACCTTGTTGACAATTTGTGACTAACATTCCTCTCCTATTTTAACATGAGACGGTTTATCCCTATCCCAATCATCCTAATAACTTATAAGAAATTGCTCCTTGTGCAAGCTTTCTCGCCTCAATACCATTCCCCGCCTTCTAGAAGCGAGCCATTACATTAAGAAAGAATATTATGAAATCCTTGAGATACACTAAACAATAATTGTTGCAGTGAATTAGTCGATATACATTCAAAAATCCAAAATTACATTGATGAAAATGCAAAAAAGAAGTTCTTCATCCATTATTTCACAAATTGTCCTTTTCCTAAAGCATAATTGGGTTGTCAAACTATTATAGCTACCGATGGGGAAATTGTCATTAAAAATGAAATTCGTTACACATCCACAAACAAAATGCACCTATGAAGAGAGACATCTGACCAACTAGCAGCAATTGATGCCTTTATAAATACATCAATATAACTAGAAATGGCAACTCTTTGATCTCCAACCTTCAACAAAAAATCAGAGTCTAAAAAGAAAGAGTGTATCTAGATAGATAGATAGAAGTTCCAAGAAATTGTTTCACAGTTTACAACTCCTGGTACATGGACAAAATCTCATGAAAGTCCGATTTTGCAATTTAGCTCAGAAATCGCTACATGTTGCATGCCCAACCACACCAGTCTTGCTAAAATTGCTTTACAGATCTATTTTTTGCATTTTATTTTTATGTGCGTCCGGTTTTGTGTGATTATGATACACGAATGTGTTGAAGAGGCACGAATCCTCATTTTGGAAAAATAATGAAGGTTTAAGGCCCTATGATTTTATTTCTAGATATTATACTGTGTAAGAAGTATGAAAATTCATAGTATGAAAATTCATAGAGGACATGAAAGTCTTGGTATTATACAGGATTTGTCCCGAATTCCTAGGAAGGGTTGAGGCGGATCCTGTCAGCTTGACTTCCAATCTGATTATAATTTTTTCTCCTATTTACACTGTCTTCAAAAGATATTTGGTTGAGAAATTCAATAATAGATTTTCAATACAGTCCTAGATATTAGTTTAAAATCTAAAATGGAAAAAAGAAAAAAATTATGGACATAAGATGATTATCAGTATTAATATTTCTTAATTCTTTTTATGAGATGGTATCTAAAATGTATTCAAAAATTCCAAATCCTACCTAGATTTCCAGAAACTGTTTTAGGTTCATGAGTTAATTGTCTCCTAACCCACCTTGACCAATATATACCGTAGAATACGATTCTAGATAAAATATTGACATTACAATGATTTACAGGGTTAGTAATTTTTCAGTTTTCTAAACTGTTAGGTTAAAGTGAGAAAAGCCTGACCCCCGATTGATGACAAACAATTCTATGATACTAATTCTGCGATAAAAAAACTAGTCTGTATTGCCTCTACTTCCAACACCACTACTATGAATCTATCCGTAACCTAAATAACTTGAGGGTTGAAGTTCTCAGAGTGATTTATAAAGACTACTCACCAAAGGCTTACCACATAATTTACCTGTAAGCAGAAATGGAACTAAGGAACTCAGGAAAGTAAGGAGAAAGTTTCTGGATAAACTTTCAACTCAACAACATTGGTCAAAATAAAGACACAGATTTGCCATACTATTTCATGATCAGAAAAAACGCTTAGCACTAAAAGTTGGCATAAAACCTCTCAACCTGAGTAATTCAATGGCGTTACACTCTCTTCAAGAGGCCAAAGATGGCAACTACCAATATAATAATACAAGGATTATAGATTTCCTCTCGGCTTTCTTAAAAGAAAAGGAGCACTACACAAGAAGGGGGCCCCAATTCTAATGATGATTTAATTGGATGTATTGCCTCAATGACCTAAGCCTGAGACTCTGCAATTTATTGATTCATTTTGATAGTGACAAGATATAAGCAAGGATAAAGGACAACTGTTTGAAAAATGGTAAAGGTGCATAACAATAAAAGCTATGGTGTGACAGATATAAGACATCCTTCATCAAGTGTCAACCTTACTGGACTGATTAAACATAGTACCCAAGATCCATTCGATGTCCACGGGTGAAACTAGTTGACAAGCAACTTTTATAGACATAAGTATTTCAGAAAAGTACTATTTAGGTCTTTAAATTACACTACTAATAAAAAATTCACAGGTATTATGTTCTCAAATCATATCATTTAAAGCTGATACAAGAAATAAAAATTAAATATTAATCAAGTACTTAAAAATTTGTTTGGGAATAAAATGTATGACAAAATTATATAAGGTAAATATGTTTCAATGTCTCTGGACTTTTAGAACCATGTTTATTGGGAAGCTGTAAATATTTCTCAGATCTTTTTATCAGAAAAATAGGCGATAACTGTGAAGTTATGATACTTAAGCTGGACATTTAAATGCTTATTATTTACTGTCTCAACAAACTGAAAATCATAAAAGCAGTGGGAACAATGCAATATGATTCCACAATTAGTGGAAGTCCAAATCAATAAAGCAATACCATACATAACGAGAGTAAAGAGTATGCAGTCAGATTACGTTGAAACCAACATTTCAATTCAAGGTGGAATTATTGACTGCCAAAGGTCCAATTTCCCTCACTTCTTCATGACGGAAAAACAAGTCAACAATCCCACTATTGTCACCACCACCTATTGTGCAGGCACAGCTGATATAAATTCCCCATCACTGTTTTCCACATTTAGCTATGATAATCGTACAAGTGCCGACCACAGTTAGCACGATTATCCCACATTAACTACCCGTTCGCCACCAAAATTTTGTAGCAAAATTCACCAATATCATGATCAAACAACCATATTAGAACTCATGTATTACAATTTCAAGGTATTCAGCGTGCTTGTTGCAATTCAAGAGATAAGACCAAGCAAACGATCCTTTGATGTTTCATCCAGTAAGACAATATAATATTTACGTTTTGTTCATCGTATGCACATAGATAAGATTAATATACATGCAAACTTTGTGCAACCGAAGCACAGAAAATATTGCTTAAGATCCTTAAATTTGGTTCAACATCAGAATATGTCAATACCAAAAGCCTCTAATTACTATCTCATTATTTCAATGCCACAGTTCCATTCAAATTTTCAACATTGCTTATAATATTTATCATGCAAAAACAAAAGTTCACACAGAATTTCAAATTCTCTATGCAGTATGAAACTAAAGTATATAAGAAGCGATGAAAGAGCTGAAAATTACAGAAAACAAAAGGCTTATGTATATTATTATGCTTTTCGTTTGCTTTAGAAATATAAAGACCGGGAATTGGCACCCAACTACCAAATAACTCAACCTTTTCATGAAGTTTCTAAAGTATGAAGCTGTGATACCCATAACAACTAAAGTTTCTAGGAGGAGTCAATCATTTTCCAATCAAGATATAAAGCAAGACATTAGTCCAAAATTCGTTTTACATTTGACAACTGATTATTAATAACTTAAAATTATCATTATCATTACTTAATCATTGCAAAGAAATATCCATCATCAAATCTCATGAACTTCATATTTAATTATTAGTAAACACTTAATTGAAGTGGATATGGAACACAAAATCAGAAAAAGCAGTTTAAAGTCTAGCCTGCACAGTAAGTGCTCAGTTCCAAATTGAGCTACAAAACCTCTTAAGTCCCACTAAATTTTATACTTGAAGTCATTTTTTTTAATGAATAATCTTCCTTAAAAGTAACTGATGAGACATGATAACTACTGAATTCATATATTCAAATAACCACAAATCTATAAATTTTCCGTCAAACAGAAAGGGATTATCTTCTAAATTAATGACAAAACACCAGAATAAACTATATAAAAAGAGAAGCATGCTGCAACATGAGAAAGGATATTTACAATCAATTACCTGAGGGATTAACCTGCTGCAAATAAAAGTAGCCGTTCTTTCTTTTTTTTTTTATGTTGTTGTTGCGCTGCTGTTGCTGCTCGCCACAACCAAACAATAAGTGCTATTTGAAAACCACAGAAACAATATTTACTACTATAAATAATTAAAATAAAAACACAAAGTCTTTGCTAATAAGGAAGATTTCCAATGAAACGATGGAAACAAAATAAAAATCGAGAAAAATCAGCTAACTATTAGAGACTGATTACCAACCTGTACAAGGAGATTTCCTATAAACTTATTCATGGCTACAAAATCGAGCATATATTCCAAGAGGAGGAAACAAGCAAAGCTTCCCATATTTAGCCCTCTCCTCCTATAGCAAGCAAATCTTACTATAGAGCCCGGGATAAGAGCAAAAGCTGAAATACTTGATTAGGAAACAAATCAAAGAAGAGAAATCAATCATCAATTATACAGAAAATCCATTTGGTATCAGTTAATAGGAAGACAAAAGAATCAAAATCAGAGCCAGATTGAAAGGAAGAAAAATGTTCTATGTTACAAAATAAAACATAACCTTTACCTGGGATGATGTAGAGTAAGAAAGAAGAAAGGAGTCTGTTTTTAGAAGCTGAAACCGACAAGGAACATAAAATTCCAAAAACACAGATTTCGGTTAAATATGAACAGTGCAAAAATGTACCTTCAAGTAGCCAATTTCGTCCTCCCCAAAGAAGAAAGGACCATGAAAAGTCGGGCCTTCAAGATTGAAGCTCCATCACAAATCAATAAAATAATATATAATTGACAAAATAAATAAACATAAAGGCAATGGATTTATGCATAAAAATAAATAAACAAATAAACAAAGGACTAGACTTGGGTCACTTGAGCGAGTTAGTACACGCACATGATAATGATGGTAAACCCAAGCTACAAAAAAAAAGAGGAAGAAAAGTTAGAGCTTTGCTATATGTGCACGATTACCTGTAAAACTTGCATGAACGAAATTCTTCCATTTGTCCAACAAAACTTATCAGCTATGCTTAAAAGGCTGAAGATCAAATTTTTTATAGCTAAAAGCAACACAAATATAGAACGCAAAGAGGGTTTTGTAAGAGAGGAGATTTTGATGATGTTAAGTTCACTTTTGTAGGAGAACGTAAAAGAGACACCTGGAGGAAGAAAGTACTAGATAGAAGGAGAGAGATCAGAAGAAATTACTATAAGCTATTTCTGAAAGTGTTTTTGCTGTTGCTGCTGTTATTGTGAGGAAACACTTGCGAAAACGAAGCTGACAGAAAGAGAAGTGAGCACGCACCCGCAAAAATATTTTCTAATACGATTGCCCAGCGTGTGCTCACTCTCTTCTGTCAGTCTCTCTAGTTTTTCCTCTCATCTTTTTCTTATGATTAACATATTATTGGCCACTAAACCAAACTAATTTGTTGTGATACAAACTAGTAAATTAGCCAGATCTGAAAACAAAAGCTCACCCATCTGTGGAAAACCTTGAACAAAAGCAGTCAGGTTTTAGCTGACAAACTAATAACTTCAGAAGAACAAATAATAAGATCATGAAATTTGTAGAATTAGGGTTTTTAATCGTCCCAGAAGAAAACCATAGCCAAAACTTTCATCAAACTTCAAATCCATAAAAACCCTTATATAAATTCCCAACTTTTTGCCTTCTCTTTGGATCTCCTGCTCTAAGAACACACAGAAAAATGAAAAATCTCTCTGCCTTTTACTTTTCCTTCTTTAAAAGCTTGCTGTTCTGAAACCATTTTCACAGTTGCAGACGATCTTACACCGCCGTTGAGAGATTGATATTTATAGAGAGAGGGATTCTATGTCCCAAAAAAAAGTAAGATAAGAGAGAGAAAGAGAGACGAAAGCGTGCAAATCGCTTCGATGCAAAGGGACAAACAAAATTAACACGTCGAGCTTTGAATTCACGTCGTGTCGAGAATTCATTGGCATGTACGACATTGTCGTTTGACACGTAAGGAGATATATGAGCCGTCAGATCGTCATCATGTGGGACCCATTTATCTGTTTTCAAGTTGGGGTTTGCTAATGGATTAGGACTGCGTTAAATAAGGGAGACAAAGGGAAATAGGAATTAAAATATCTCGTCATTAATACTAACTAATTGATTAATGCGATAACAACAATTAAATACATTGCTTTTAATAAAACAACAAATTATACTTAAATATAACAATTTAGGACTAAAGGCCCACGGAAACTGTTTAAAAAAATAAAATAAAATTATAAATTCAATAAACGAAAATGGAAACCAGGATAATAGGATAGTTGATAAGTTATCTAATACTGATTTTAAGTACTTTCAATGGTCTAATTATTCTTTTAAGATTGATAATTTATTCTCAAGATAGATTGAATTTTTCAAACTAATGGTTTTGCTCGTACTTTTCTTTTTATAATCTTTTGGAATAAGATTTTTATGCTTAAAAACATCACTACAAGTAGGGGAAGATATAAATTTTATTCTAAAGGCAAATAAAAAGAAAAGAGAATCCTAGAGAGATTTATATCAAACAAATAAGTAATTAAAATTAGGAATTAATCTATTATAAATAGCTTTTTTGAGCCTATCTATTATAAATAGTTAAACTATATTTTTATTTGTTCTTTTACCAAAATATAGGGGTTGAATTATTATTATCCCTTTGATTTGTTGATTGATTAATTAAGTTATAATGACCCCTTTGTTCACATGCGTTAAAAATCTACTAATTGTCGGTTAATTATTTTGGCATTTTATTTAATTATGGTAATATTGTCGATTTAACCTTTGGAATATTTAGTTCCTTCTTTTTTGTTGAAAGCTTGGATTTAGTTCCTGACTAGAATGAAAACAAACTAATTAAATATATTATTAAATATACTTAAGGTTTAATCAAAGTGATTAGCTCTTCACAACAAACAAATTAAGCTAAAGATTCATGCACACGGAAGTCAATTCATATCGATCCATTAATTAATTGATTAATTATTAAGTTAGCCATCCCATTTGACAATTAGGTTTTGTTTTTGTTGCTTTTATTATTTATATTGTTTGTTGAATTTCTTTTTTCGTTTTCGAAAAATTATTATTCGACTTTTTCCATGCAAATTTTTAATTATATATTTTTTTTACATATTTCATGTAAACAAAAAGCAATTCCAACGATCTGCAAAAACCTTAGTTAAATCTATGAGAACATGGATATCTTTGCTTTTGTTTTTATTGTTTTCATTTTCTTAATTAAAAACATTCAATGTTTCACTAAGTACAAAAGTGTTGCACCATGTTTGTGTCAATCATTTAAGTTTTTAGATATTGAATAGTACCAATTAATGTTCCAAGAATAAAATTCTACAAGATATTTGTGTTCAATTTTGTTTATACTAAAAATGAATTTTATTTATAGTTATGTAAAATATAAATAAATAAATCTCAAAGGAGAAGAATGGAAACACCTTAAGTTTTTAATTATTTACTATGTCAGGTATATAAGTTTTTAGTTATTGGTTAATTGAACTAAACTTAACAAATATTTAATTTAAATTAAGAATTATACTTCATACTTGATACATTTTCTATTTGTAAGTTATAGATTATATTAAAAATGAGTCAAAATTTCACCAAAATTTGAGAATTGGATATTCAATTTAAGGGTATTTTCATAAGTAATATTTCTTAATTTTTGTTTATAAGATTTCTTTTAATTAAATAAAAAATTAAAATATATTTTTTTCAAATTTCACACATTCAAAATCCATCCCATTCTTTATATACTCCACATATAATTAAAGTTTAATCTCATCTTTTAAAGGAAATATTCTAATTTTCCCCGCTTTTTAATGTTATTACCATATTCTATTTTACCTCTTCAAAATACCAATTATTTCTTTACCGTTATTATTCTTCCGCTAAATTTTAACTTATTTTAACAATTTAACATATTTACCATTATAAAACCCAACGAACTTGGTTTATTTAAAAATATATATATAATTTATCTTATTTAAAAATAAAGAACTCATATAAAAAAAATTTGAACCAAATCTCCATTAGGATATTAATATTTTAATACTTGTTCTGTACTAAAATTTTATATAAATTATTAATATTATGTAGAAAATAATTATTAGTTTAAAAAATATAAATAATAATAAATTCAAAAAATTATAATAAATTTAATTTGTTTATCATAAGAATTGTTTTTATAATTTCTTACATAAATTGAATATAGTAATAGTTAAACTAAAAACTAAAAATTAAAAATAATCATAGACATAATTTTAAAAATTATTTATTTTTATTTTTAATAATAATTTCAAACAAAAAATAAAAATAAAAATTTATTGTACAAATTCATTATGAGCATGATTTCTTTTATAATATCTTACTATATTATTTACAGTAACTATATTTTTCAAAAGCATATTAATTTTGCTAAAAATCATAACCATCAATGTTGTCGTTACAACAAGCATAGAGCCATCCAAATGAATGAACTAGAAGGTATCGAGGGTATACAATTTATTGTTTTGATTCATCGATGTAAACCTCTCTAGATTGGTCCCAGCCACCAATTACAATTCCCCACCCACCAAAGACTTCTTACTTCAAATGAATTGACATGATTGAAATTGACCATAATACCTAGACCTTGATTATAATTTTCATCAACATGATGATCATGATATTGATCATCTTTACACTTTAGCTTTTGACTAACAAAACTTTGTCTCCACCACATATAAATTAATTTAATTAATTTTTATTCTCAACTCTCTCTTAATATGATGGATGGTAGAGCTTAATTCCAAGTGTATATTAGTCATCCTATAACTTTTGGGATAGATTCTTTTCTTAATATTAATGCAAATAATGTAGATTTTCAGACAATACCATAATCGTATGCATAACAAACTTTTAAGATAGAAAATTTATTTTTTAAATACAATTATTAAAAATTTATACTTTATTACATTAGATTACATATTATTTTAGGTTTCTATCAAATTACCTTAAGATCAATGTAAATTAAAATTCAGCTCGAATATGTGAACTGTTGGATGTGGAAAGATTTGAATTCTCAATGTCAAGATTGAGGGTAGAATGTGAGCATCACCAAGTAAGTATTGATTCTAATACTTATTATAACTATGCTTCATCAATTTCGATCTCAACTACCTCTTATCGCCCCCACCTCTCACTCCCCGTCACCCTACGACCCATGCACGCGCAGACATATAAGTGATAATTTAAAATTAATCTTATCAAACTTCCTCAATTCCTCTGTAATGTGAGAATTTAAAGCTGGTCTTTATCTCAAATTTAATATTGAAGATGGAGATTAAAACTTTTATAAATACAATAATTAAAATTAAAATTATCTTGTATTAGGAACAGTCATATAGATTATGTTTATTGTAGTTATGTTGCAAACAAATAAAATTACATCGAAAAAAAGTCTTCCAGAATTTGTTATATGGACAGAGTTATTCAGTAAGAAATTGATGATGTGACTGCAACCTTTTCTGCTATTTGCAAAATCTTCCCACGTATAAGCATGCTTTATTTTGTCTAGAAACTAACGTATTTTTCTCTTAAAAAGAGCATACTACTCCTTCACACAAAACCTATCATTTTTAATGCTACTGATTAGGGTTTGAGAAGAATTTAAATGAGTTAGTAAAGGAATTATAGACATATGAACTTTCTAGATCCAACTCAAAAAAACGTTTAGATCCAATTATTTTAGAATCCATCCAGTTTTATAAGTTAACTCCGGGATATTTCACTAAAAGTCTAAAGCTACATTCTAATAACTTATATTAATAAAATAAAAGACTATTTAATTAAAAAAAAATTCATTAAATTTGAACTTGGGTCTTAAACCAATCATAATCAGTTAATTAATACTCTATTTGATACCCATAATTAAATTTAGACACGTGATCAATATCATACTTCTTTAATTATTTATTTACCATAAAATATGAATAATCTAATAATTATTTTGACATTTCTATATTTATAAATAAATATTATTATTCATTAAATAATTTATTGAATGAACTAAAGTTTTAAATTTAAATAATCAAGTATCACAATCAGTTTAAAAAAATTTCATATTAATAAATTCTATCTTATAAGTATATATTTTTACTATTCATAAATTTACATCTTCAAATTATTGGATCTTACTCTTTGATAAATTAAAAGATATAATACATAAATTAAGTTCATTACTTACTCCGTATTAAGATTTATTAAACTTATTTAAATTCATGTGAATTAAAATAAATTATATTTATTTTACTAGATTTTAATTTAGGATAGTTCAATTGAATGTATAACATATACATTAACTTTTTTATTCGAAATCTCTATTTTAATAATTAAGATAAATTATTCACTTTACAAATAGAAAAATTATAGTTTTATATTATGAAATATCAAATTCATAAATAATTGTAAATTATTTTTTATTTATAAAGAACCTATAATTTATATTTTTTTATATTAACATATCAATTTTCTAACACATAAATCACACATTTTATAAATAAGAGATAAATAATATATGCTTACATTATATATAAAATAAAACTTTATTTAATTAAAAATAATATCATTACATCACATCGCGTGTTTTTGAAAACATAGATGATAATAATAGTTTTAACAAGTCACACTTAATCAATGCCGGTCTTGATAAATCTCTTATAGTATATGTCATTATCACAAAAGCATTTAATTAAAATTTTATGAAAAATTTATGTGGACTACATTAGTAATTGTACCGGTGGATGATGATGTAATGTTGAGGAATAAACATACATATGCATGTATAATGTTTTCTTCTTCAACCTTCCCCATGTTTTGTCCAATTGAGAAGATGGACAATTTAGTATGTATTTGGTGAGAAAGACAGTGGGAAAATTCAAAATCTTTCTTTATTTTATTGAAGAGAGAGAGAAAGAGAGGAGAGAATTGAAAATAAGAAGAGGGAAAAAAGAGAAGTATATATAAACTCCTAACGTATTGTTTTCTAATGAGAAGAGGGCTTATTAACATGATTAATTCTAATAATTTTAAAAATAATTATTAAAATTCTAATTTGTAAGTATAAGAAGTCTTCTAATTTGATACTATAATAATTAATTAAAAATAATAATTAAAATGTTAAAATATATAAAACTAAATATTATACATTTCTTATTTATTTTAAGGCATATTAATAGTATAATAAATAACACTAAACTTTTAAATTTTAATTATTAAATTATACAAACTTAATGTGTGTATATTTATTTTATAATTTAAATAAAAATCAATTTCCCCATCCTTAAAAATATATCATTACACAAAATGAAAAATTTTATGAAAATATACAATAAAAAATAGAAAATAAAAATTTAATGCTGTCTTCTACTTTAACAATTAAAAAATAATTGTTTGAAATGTTGCATGTTATTTATTTCATAAAATATTATATAATAGATAAATTTATAGTTTATTCATAATATATTATTAAATCTTATATTATCAATATTCTATAAAATAAATAATTAAAATATATTTGATTTATTTTTAATAAAGTTTAGCCTAATAATTAATTAATTAATTAATTATTATTGTATAGGTTATTAAATAAATTAATATTTTTAAAATTATTAAATTAAATATTAGAGATTTAAATGTTTTTTAAAAAAAATAAGTTGAAGAACTGTTCATTTCTTCAAACCCACTCTGATCTATACTCACAATATTATTAAAAAGGGCCATGTACAATGCGTTTTCCTGTATTATATATCTTTATATTTTTTCCGACTTTTCTTTAATTTGTAATTTTTAAATACTTTATTATAATTTTCAATTTATACATAAAAATTTACAAAATTATAACAGGAAAAAATTATTATAAAACAGTTAAGAACTATAACAAAAGAGTTAAATTATAATATTAATATTATATTATACACAAATATAGTTTATATCCGTTTTTTTTAACTCTTTTATTATAATATCTAAATCTGCTTCAAGTGTCTTGTTAAGAGAAACTTTTTATGTTAAATACAAATTCTGCTTTCCATGCATCGAGTTTTTAGTCGTTTCATACGTGCCAAATGCAATGACATTTCTTGATCAACCTAAGCTATTAATTTATTCTCTCCTTGTGTTCTTGATCATTTTAAGGGATGATAGAATGATCGGTATTAGTTGAGTATATTGGCCCACGATAAAATAAAAAATCTATGTTTTTTTGGGGGGCAACTTGCATGTTTTCAACCCCACCAAAGACACTAAACAATTGAAAGGTTTTGTTTATATACAATTGTATAAGAATTCTTTATAAATTTCTAATCCGCTCTGCTTCTTTTGTTTTGAATTGTCTTCAAACTTTCTATTGGAACAAGTCTATTTACATTCAAAAGGAGCATTTTCTGTTCTCAAATTGGATAAAAATCTATTCCTTATTCTCCTTTTTCTGGTTTGAATGTTGGTTCAAATAATGGAAGTGGGTGTATTTGTTGTAGTGACAATTATCATTTGAACACTAAGGCACTATTTACATAAGTGGAATTATGAAACCATATTATTAAACTCACAAGAAAATAAATTGCTATGTGATAGACATCTCATTATTAATTTCATGATGAGTATATGGATGATTTTGGCAAAATTTTATTATTTTTCCATAGCTCTTCAATGACTATGCCCACCCAAGTTATGGGGGCAAGTCACTTGCAAAATCTTCTTATTTTCCCTTAGCTCTTCAATGACTATGCCCACCAAAGTTATGGGGGCAAGTCACTTGGCACTCCACACAGAACTATCACTTATTGTACACACAAAAGGAAGACATAAATTCTACAATTGTGCTATAGATTGATTTATAATATGACTTATTGTTTAATAAAATCACAATAAAAATTTGTCTCTCATTTTTATGAGTCCATTAAATTTAAAAGTAATATTAAATTATTATTACATGTAGGAAAGAAAGAGAAAAATTCACAACAATAAAAAATAAAATATATAAAATATGCGGCAATAATATTACATTATCATATTAATTTATATAATTAGAGTTTATATCTTTAATATTATTATCAAAATTTAATAAAATAAATTTTATTTTGACTATATCCTTAAATTATATTGGTTGGAGGTGAATTTGATAATAAAAAGCATCGAGTAAAATAAAATAGAACTTGATATATATGATTTTAGTATATTATATTAATAAACCTTACTTTTAATAAGTTGATCTACTCATAATAATATATGCTTCCATTACAACTTTACTAAATTGATGAAGTTATTTTTTGTTAGTAATATTACAATAAAAGTTTATTTTATACCTTACAATATTATCCAAAAATCTATATCTAACATAAACGATTCCTAATCCCATTGCATTTATCAAGGAGAGGTTTGACCCAATACTCATAGAATTGAGCTCAAAATTTGAACCTAGTGGGTTTATTACAATTGAGAGAAGAGTGTGTTTTCTATTTACATATAATTGGAAAGAAAATCGATACACATAATGTTCTTTTCCTCTCTATCTATCTTTTTTATAGACAAGGAGATAACGATCAATTTATTTAGTTTATTGAAAAGTCTCTAACACAAGAAAAAAATAAAGAAATATGAAGTGCAAAAATTAATATTTAGATGCATATAACCCTACATTTAATGTGTAATGGATAAGATTTAAGAATTAAAGTTTTTTCCACGCTATAATATTCGACAGCAATGAAATAAGTTACTGTTGCCTTACAAGCAATGGGACCTCGCAGTCTCACAAATACCCTACACTTGAACAATGGACCAATTATTGCTTCTGTATAATTATTTGATCTTTTTGAGTTTTAATAAAATTCCCTTAACAACACTTTCTCTACAAATTAATGCTTTAACAAAGGTTTTCTTATAGCAACATATTGATACATTTATTTTAGGTTAAACACGTTAATAAATTGACATCAACTCGATTACTTTGACTTATTCAATAATTGATATTAATTAATTAAAACACATTAATAAATTGACATCAACTGAATTATTTGACCTACTCAATAATTGAATTGATATTAATCAATGGACGTGTCTCATTTAAAATAGATGTGTGCAAATTTTACAATAAAATATATATCTAAAGCGAGAAATTCTGACAAATGTTTGCACTTTTAGGTTGATGCAAATCAAGCTATTTTGTATTAAAACAAAGTTGACGTAGAAAAAAAAATAAAATTATGTTATATTATTTTAAAGTGAGCTCATTTGCACCACTCTGTCTCTCTCTCTAATCATTTTTATTTCATCAATTTCTTTTAGAATTATAGGTATTTATAGTTAGGGGCATACCAAGAATTTAAATGGATATAATTGCAGTACTACTTAAATGACAAGGGAGCGAGTTCCAATAAAGTACAAATGGCAATATTCATATGAAGCTAAGAACACGAACGAAAATGAGTTTAAAAAATTCACAGACCGGCCCATTCTTGCAGACCAATTCAAAATTGGGCAACCTTACGTAACCCATCCCAGCTCGGCCCATTTGTATTCTTCTTACATGAGCATACTCTGCCCCAACGAAATCTTGAAGAGAAATCAGCTATGGCGGCACTAGAAGGTTACGCGGCAAGAAACCCAGATGAAATCCACACAGATGTGCTGTTGAAAGCAAGACAAGCTTGCTACAAGGCTCGGGATTCATTTTACGCTTGCTTAGAGAAAGAATCGAGCAAGAAACCAACTGAAATTGCTTCCGTCGGTCTGCTATTCCCGACTGAATGTAAGGCTTCCAGGGAAGAATT
Source organism: Trichilia hirta (assembly GCA_035221805.1). Taxonomy (NCBI): domain Eukaryota; kingdom Viridiplantae; phylum Streptophyta; class Magnoliopsida; order Sapindales; family Meliaceae; genus Trichilia; species Trichilia hirta. Next base: position 665,602 of record JAWDEX010000018.1, read on the forward strand.
CGTCAAGCATTGCCGTGCTTCTTGGGTAATCAACTTTGTTTCTTCAAGCTTTAATATTTTAAAAAGCTTAGATTTTTATATTAAAGCAATTTGGTTTATGAGTATTATATGTTAATATCATTTATCCCTCTAAATTTTCGGGTTAATTGCATGTGGATTCAGCTGGTTTCACGATTTAGATAAATTTGAAGGGGGGTTTATGAAGAATATGCAAAGTTTTGGGGAGTTCTAATGGCAAAGTTTAGATTTTGTCAGAACTCTCTAGGAGGGAACGTTGAAAACAAAATTTTGGGGACTTCTATGATGTTATCCTTGTAATATAAGATGATTTGATCTGTGGGCAAGTAATTTTGTTCTAGCTTTGAAATGTTCAAAGAAAGAAATTGTATGTGGTCGGTCATTTGATTGCTTTATTGATTGTGGATTTTGGATGGATAGGTGAAGCATTTTGATAGATTGTACTGCAAGAACAAGAGAGTGCAGAGGTTATTGGATGACAGCGGTCACACAAGGAGAGGTCAATTGACACTTCCTCAGCCTTACACGTTCAAGCCTTCTTCTAATTCTAGCTAGATTGTTTTTCTTTCGTTTATGAGCTTTTTGCTTATGTGAGTAGTCTATAAATGTGAGTACATTGAATCAACTAAAAGTTGTAAAGTAATGGCTATAGATTATATATTTTTTTAACCGCATTTATGCCTGACTTTTAGCAGACATATTGTTGGAAAAGTGATCTGGGTTTATGAAATGTAATGTCTTTTACTATCTTGTCATATGTGAATGCTTGCTTTTATATTCTGATTTATACTAAATTGTTTTAATGGAGAAACTTTCTTTTGAAAGATTAGTTGAGCGTGGTGCAAATAGTTGTATTGTGACTATCTGAGGCAGACAATATCCGTATTAGGCTGAGCTTATTCGTTTTGGCAGGGGTATAAAGCTGGAATTTGGGATCAAGATAGTGCACAAAGCTCTAAAACTGGCTTAAGACATGCTGCCAAGTTAGGGTTTGTTTATTTATCGAAATCTATTGTTTTGTCAATTTGCAACTAAACTGAAATGAAGTGTTTCTACCAAAGATGTATATTTTGTACCCAATGAAAAATGAATTGAAGTCACAAATTTGATGATATAAAGTTGAAGATTTGTAGATGCTTTGAAGACTGCAATGGTTTTCTATTTATCAAGGTTTTTGCCAACTAAACCAAGATTCTGGTAGATGAAAGAATTAATAGATACCTCATGCTAATTATTGACATCCAAAATTTTCAGAATTAAGCTTTGATGATAATTTTAAATATGTATGTGTGGCTGAAGGACAGAAATTTTATTCGTGTCATCCAGTCCTTCCCTTAGGTGTTCATTCAGAGGGCATTTTCTTAGTGTGCTTTCAGATTTTGTTTCCTATTCCTAAAACACAGTCTTTTCAAATTTTGAAGGATTTGATTGTATTCTTTTGGTGGAATTTAAAGCCGGGTAGTCCCACTAGTGACATTTAAATGGAGAAAGATTTCCCCCCTAAACTATCCTGATGTTATTCTGGTCACTTCTAACATTTAAAAGCTGAGATATTTCCCCTGTATCACGAGTGATGTAAGAGAAACAAACATTGTGATGCAGGGGACAGTGAGGAATGGGTATTCTCTTCCCAATAGAAAGAAGTTGAGAACAGTACCTAAGAGTTCACTTTTGCATAGGTGGGCAAGCACCTAGTCTGTCGAAGCACTCCAATGTCCTGGTCCATTTTATGCCAAAATTCAGATTAATATTTAGTAATTTGGAATCCAACTGAGTTTGTGCTGTTTCTCAATATATTATGAAATTATTTTCTTGTGTTTCTTTGTGCTTGAGTGATACTTTACCACTCTTTTATACCTGTTGGTTGGATGCCTTACTGAAGATGAGATCACAACTGAATAATAGATGTATTTTGAGGCACATCTTAAGTAACAGAAATTTTCCTACTCAAAATGTGTTAGGGGCCACAAGTCAGGTGTCAACATAGGCTTTTGAACGTCTGCTTTTAAGGTTTGTTGTTCAGATAGAGATTGTTCTTTTCTCTAAATCATTGTTCTTGCAGTTGAAATTACATTCCCATGAGATTTTATTTTGCCTTTTTTGTTGGATGCAAATGAAATGTGTGACATATGCCAAGGGTTCTGGTGGGATTTTGGGTAAATGACTATAAACTTGCAACTTGATTTCTACTCTGTTAATTTATGGCTTCTCTGAAACTCCATAGTTTTTGAATCTTTAGTTTTTACTCTTTTCCTTCTAATCCTTGGTCTGAAATTTCTGTATTTTCTGCATCCGCAGAATGCTGTAGCCGTAGTTTATGAATGAAACTGCTTGAAAGAGATTATCATTGGAGGAAGCAAGGTTGTGAAGTTGAAGGTTTTGAGTTTGATTCAATACATTGGATAATGTACTTAAAATAATTTGTCTTTTTGGATGGAAAGCCATTCGTAGACTCTAATTATTCAATCATATTGTTTCTTCCCTAGTTGGGTTTGCTTACTTCATAGTCATCATAGAAGGGCTGATATGATTCTGATCTTATCTCCTACACCACTTGTGATGCAGTTGGGAAGATGTGGTGACATGGAAATATATATAGAAAATTTGTTATTATCTCTTTGTTCAATTATACTTGTGTGGAAAAATATGTGGTGATTAGGTCATTGTGTCGGTCCCTTGTCATCAGTTTAGGTGTTTACCAGAGCTTATCTTTTGCAAACTTGGACTGGATCTCCATAAGAGACCAGCTAGTTATTGTTAGTTGACAAACACTATTATAACATTGTCACAAGGCTTTGATTCTCAAACTGTTTCTTTAATCTTTAGTTTCTCCTTTTGGATTAGTAGACAACGATTCTGTTTTCTAAGCGTTCAAGTATGGGCAAATAGTATTTTTATTTTATCTTAGACTGTTCGACATCAGAATTTGCTCCAGCAGGTTGTTTATTCTCTGCTGCCTTCTTCATTGACAAGAAGTAGTGGACTTCATGTTTTTCTATACGCAATACTTAAATGTGCCTGTAATTTTGAACTTTATATTATAAATTTCATATCAGCAAGAGCAAGATCCAGTCAAATTTCAGTTCCATTGCATCTCTCAGAAGAACAGATGATACATTTTTTAAATGGGTTGGTGCTAATTTTGTGCTGTGCTGTGTTGAACATCAGTTTGAAGATACTCTAGATTAAACTAAGTTTGCCTGTTTAATGAAACTAATAATAGAATGTTGCTGGATTCTTCTAGCTGTTTGATTCATTCTCTTGTACTTTTTGGTTTGTAGTTTTTGAAGATGGCTTGATGTGACATTTCACCCACTTGATTCTTTTTAGTTAGGGTTACAACTCATGCATTGGTTGGTAAATATTTCTTATAAATCTTATTAACAAGTCATCAAGGAGAGTGTTATAAGTAGAGTTTGATAATGATAATGACACACGTGCTATTCATATTGAAAAAAAAAAAAAAAAAAGTTAGATAAATATGTCTTGTGAAGCTTAATTCAAAAGTTGACAATAACAATATCACCATTAAAGTCTGATAAACAAGCATATGGCAGTTACGGGTATTGTTAATTAAGAAAAAGGGTAATCGATAGCCCATTTATTGTAATTAAGATTTGATCATGTCCTTTTCAGTAATTTTCATATTACTAGTATTTTATTTCCTCTTCTTGGTCAATACAAAGTATAAAGACTTAGGCTATTTGTCCTAAGTTGCTACCCACTTACGTTAGTCTTCACATCTCCCCAAGTCAAAGTTCTCCTCATGAAAAGATGAGGTCATACGTAGTCTTATAATGTTGAATTACCAAACAACAAGAACATTAGGGCGCTTAATTAGAGGATTAATTATTAAGTATTAACTCAATGTTCACAATTACAATAATTACAACCTACTTTTTCTCTTTGCCTCTTGACAACAAAAGGAAAGACTATATCAAGCTAGAAGTGTTTGGCTTAAAAATTTCTTCCCCAAGTCTTATAATTTATTAATTATTAATTAATTAAATTATTTTATTATAATTTAATGTCTTAAATTAAGGTACCATATATTCTTGCACTTCTTTTAACTCTTCCATTGCAATTTCAAACTATTCCACAATAATTCCCAAAAAGTGTGCTCAAAGCAGTGTTTAAGATGAAGAGGATTGATTTAGGGTACTAATTAGCAACCTTTTTTTTTTTTTAAAGACCCAGCTAGTATAATGTCCAAAATGGTCAATATCTTGATGCAATATATGACCCCCCACATATTTTGTAATAGGGAAAATAATGGAACAAACAAGTTGATTTTAGTATTTTTGGATGTATATAGGATTTAGCAAAATTCCTTTTGATTTACTAAATCTATTAATTTAATTAAAATTGATTTAATTTGATACTTTATTTTTAATAAATTTGATAGTATGAAATATATAGTTGTTGCAATAATTTAAAGTTTGGTAACTACCCACAAAGAAACAAAATATCAATTGGTCATAGCACTATCAATTGAAAACAAAAACATATTTCCAAAAGTTGGATCAATTCTTTAGACTACTTTCTTGGCTTCTTCGTGTCACTTGTCAATTTTTATCTAAAACAATATTTTCCCTATCTATTCATCAAAAATATCAATTTCATTTTCTAATAAAAAGGTTAATAATAATAAGATTGATATTATAATAAAGTGCAGTGAGATTCCAAAACAAATTTTAATAAAATAAAATTAAGAAAAGACAAAACCACGCTCCATTGACCTGATCGCTAATCCACTCCACATGATTCTTTAAACAAAGTAAGCAAAGCTGACGCTGATCTATGATTATATTGTAATTAATAAATAAAAACAAATAAAATAAAGAGAGAGAAACCATAAGAAAAATTAATAATTAATAATTGAAAGTAACAAAAGTAACCCACAAATTAAAAATAACACAAAATAGAGTTCGTTTTTTTTCTTTTGTTATTGGCTTGGGCCTTGTTGTTAACTTCAGTCGCAAAGTCTACCCAAATACGACGTCGTGGTGCTAAAACATGAGGGAAAAAGACCGTCTTATTTTCGTAGACTCTGGACGAGCTCCCCGTAATGGACGTCGTCAGTCAAAGCACGCTACACGCCTGTTACAATATCTCACGGCTTGGAAACGGAGGCGGCATCTTTAACGGGACCGTCCGTTCCGCCGTTACCAATGGTAGCTGACTGGACGGTCAACACGGACATGCTAGGCGAAGAGGATCCTTCACCGTTGGATTGGAGCAACGGGTTGTTACCGAGGGTAGCGGCATTGCCGTTATTCAAATGATTGTTGTTGATCGTAGGGTTCCTGGAGTGACACGTGGCGGTGGATATAGCAGTTGCGAGTGATATCGGCATCAGGCAAAGCCCCTTCCCCTGTAAATACTGCATGGCCGAACCCATATCCTCTTCCATCAGTTTCGCCACCTGGTGTTCCGTCACCGTTAAGCTATCATTTGTCGGCGCTGTCTGTGCTCCTTTAGGGTTCCGTCCATTGCCGTTTGCTTGAATACAATCACCCACCTTTAATAAAAATGAAAACTTTGTCATTGTTACATAAAGGTGACAAAGAGAGAGAGGAAATGGAATCTGTGAAAGTGAAAAAGTTGAAGGGGGCACGCGTGCTGCTTTTTGTGTTGTCGTTTTGTGTTGATTGGGTTTCCGGATTGATGAGTGAGTGGGGGTGTAAGCGAGGATATGTCGCGACTACAAGTGGGGATTGTTGTTTTGGGTTACAAAGACAACAATGCTTTTTCTATTTTTTCTATTTTTGTTGTCAAAAAACTAAAAAAAAAAAAAAAAAATACTGATTTCGTTTGCCAACGTTTTCCACATAAATGAGTGTATGATGATTTTGTTTAGTAATAATATTAGGATTTTGTTTTGGCTACAATAAATAATAACCAAATACATGCAATTAATTAATTAATTAATTAATCAAGTTAAAATGGTTAATTAAGAGGAGATCAATTACTAACCTCAGAGGACATATCAGCAACAAGAGGTGCAACAGCAGCCGCCCCTCCTAATCGACTCATGCTCAGGACCTCAAGAGAAAAAGGCAAAAGAATTTCAGGCACATGAATAAAAAATAATTAAAAAATAACTGGATTATTAATTAATTAATTAATTAATTATATCTTTAAAACAATGTCAACTATGGAATCATATCAGTTACTTGTACTTTATTTAAATTAAATTTTAAAAAAGTTCTCTTACAGAATAAAAAGATTTTCAGAATATTTTTTTAATTTTAAAATAAAAATTAAAAATGATTGAAGAGAAGAGAAAAGAGAGAACCTTCACTTGCAGCTGGAGAAACTTGACATAGTCAATGATCTCATCTAGCATGGAAGCTTTATCTGTCTGTTATTCCCATCATAAAATTAAATAATTAATAAATTATTAATCCATTAATTACAATTTAAAATAAAATAATTTTTTCTTAATTCAGTCTCACTGGCAGTTACATATATAGTGTTAATTAATCTTTAATTAGTAAATTGATTAACAATTTAATTAAGTGCTTAATTACCTTATTGGCATTAGGTACAAGTTCTTGAAGAGCTTTCATTCTCTCTGCAATTCTCTCCCTGCGTAGCTGCGACCACACAAGAAAAAAAAATTAAAATCACATTAATTAAAGAATTTACCTTAAAATTAAGAATAATTAATTAAGATTAGGCGATTTTGTAGAATTTTTACTCTTTCTGCTATGCTGTGAGGGTCTGTAGCTTGACCTCTCCTAGCCCTAACTCTTTGTTTTGGCTGAGCCGGTGTATTTCCTCCCCCTCCGCCGTTGCCTCCTGTGGAACCACTAGCCTGAGGCTGTGTATGGCTCATCAACGGTCCCGGTGCACCAAAATTCGGTGTTTGCATCGTACCTCCCTGTAAATAATAGTAAAACGATCAAATTAAGATTGTACAAGAGGTTTGAAGTTTGAATTTCTCCCGTTAATTACCTGAGCGTGATGAAAATGTTGAGGCTGGTTTGAGCTCTGACCGGCTTCATGCAAAGATCCGGCGAAGCCATTGTAGAGAGCCTGAACTGAATTACTGTCTCCGCCCTGAAAAAGAGAGAAAGTTGTTTAATTGATTACGGTCAAGTGAAGAGTCCTGGAAGAAGAAGAAGGAAGAGATGCCTGAGGTTTAAATGACGATCCATCAACGATGTCGTTATCAGCACCATTTCCGAGAGACAACGGCAACCGCATGCCGCCTCTAGCCGCCGCCATGATCATTTGTTGCTGCTGCTGTTGCATCATTAACTTTGCCGCCGCCGCTGCAGCCGCCGAATTTGCTCCACCGCCGGTGTTACTGATCTGATGTTGTCTCATCTTGGAAGCTAAAATCATCGACTCGTCGAATTGAAAGTCAACATTCTCCTGACTACAAGGTGCCGTTTCGTCGGACATATCTCTGGAATTCTTGACGTTAGGGTTCAGGTCAACCCATGGAGATTTCAAGTCAGTCCAAGAACAAGACGGGAGAGACGACAGCATCTGCTCTAAGAAGTCTTCTTCAGGAGTAGGATCAAACGGTGCGTTTTGATGATGGATCTGCTGCGACTGTTGCTGGTGGTGGTGGTGGTCTTGGCCACCACCATTGTTTAGAAGTGAGTTGATTCCTTGCATTTCTCCGCTGCAAGGCTGCATGTTTGTTTTCCTGGAAAATTAATAAGAACAGGAAAGTAGAAGCTAGAAAATTTATGAAAGTGCAAGCATTTTTGAGAAGTGAAGTTGATAATTTCTTGAGTTTTACGGAATTTTTTCTCTTCTACTTTCCTTTGGACTTCAATCGCAACTTGGATGTTAAATAGCAGAGAAACGGAATGGGAGAAATGGATGGTTTGGTATTTTTGTTTTTATGGAATGTATATGACGTGGGAGTAAAGTATTGGTTAGGTGGTAAAAAAAACGCGTTATGATATTTTCCTAATTTTTAAATTCGGATAATTTATATTTTTTGATAATTTGAAAACGTAATTAATTAATTTACGTATTATGAATCAATCTGAATATTAAATTTAAACCAATAAAGCAAAAATAATGCCATATATTTTAAAATTATCCATTTGATGTTGTCTCTTATAATTAATTATCAAAAACAATGTTAGCTATATAAATTTAAATGACAAATTTATATCACTGTCACGTATTTTATATATTTATAAAATTAAAAAATAATATTAATATTATTAATAATGCTACAAATTAATAGAATAAGATTATATAATTATTATATATTTTATGCAACATTTTATTTATTTAAATTTAACTTACTCTAATAAAGGCATAGAATATATAACGTCCCATTTTAGGGGCAACTTAAACAATTGCCCCACACCCAGATTTTCAGAAAATTTTAAATATAGGTATTAATATTAGATAAAATTTCTAACTAGGTAATTTTAATTTTTTAATTAAAAATTCAATTTAATTAATATTATTAATTTTTGAAATATAAATTAAATTCAAACTACTTTCAAACCTTGTGGTTTCTCAAAAATATTTTTTGAACTTATAAAAAGCCAACAAAAATAAAAATATTTATAAATAGATATTTGAATCTTTAAGAAATTTTAGAAAGCCCCACCAAAAAAAAATAGTAACTCGTGTAGTTAGTAGTTAAGTTAAATGAAAATTAATAAAATATAAGTAAAGGTCATATATCAATATTAATAGTATATTTTTTTCATAGGACTTTAAATTATTAATATTACACATATATAAATTTAAAATGTCATGAATACAAATTAATTTTTAAATAAATTAATATAATAGTATTATATAATTATCACACATATAATATAATTGTAAATTGCAAGATATTATGAACAATATTTATCAATAAAACGAGGTTATATATACTTTATAAGTATCACCACCTTTTTGTATTAGTTTTATTTTTTATTTACATTTTGTGTATTATAACATATAAATCAAAATATTCCTAAATTTTACTTGAGCAAGGGTAAGATTTAGATGCAAATCAATTGTATTATTTTAAGAAATTTGATTAATAATTAATTTAATTTTAATAAAATAAATTTAGTATTAGTTGCGAAAATATTAAAATAAAATTTAAAATTTGTTAAATCAGTTAAATTAAAATTTTTGGTTATTCCAAAAGGGAACGGAAGTAAAACACACGCTCGCAATATTCGCGTCCACGGGTTACAAACTATCATAAAAGATCACATTTCGTCGCTTCGTGAATTGACCAAACTACCCTTTTATGAATTGCCACGCGAATAATTATCAGTCATCAGTAACTAATTTTACAATATGGCATAATCAAGCGACACGTATATAACTAATCATACGTGTCAAGAAAAGAGATTTTGATTTTAAATGGGCGATGCGATCACCTTTCCATGCTTTTCTCTCTCTCCCCTTCCCCTCCGTCCCTCGTCAAGCCACATAAATTCTCTGTTCGTTACTTTTTATTTCGTTTTGTTTATTTATTGCCTCAATTTCGGGGAATTAGTTTGATTTTATTCAAGATTTTAGGGGGAATCCTTGAATTTCAGGTAATGTATTACCAACAATCATTAAAAATTGATAAAAATAATGTATTTACAAATATTTAAATTCTTTAATTTTAATCTTTGACGTTTTTATTTGATCACAAATTTTTTATTAACAACTTTTAAAACTCATAAAAAACAAGACTCAACGAAATTATAACAGTATAATATAGTTTAACCGAATTAAGATCGATAATATATATACTTATTTCATATTATTAACAAAAGTTAAGCATAAAGTCATAGAATTTATATCACTAATACAAAATTAATACTTTTCTTAGAAAAACCATAATAAATATGAAGAAATTAATTGTGTTCAAGTTTATTGAAATATATCATTTTAATATTCATGTCTATTTAATACCTTGGAACCATAAAATATTATAGTTTTGCATTTTTTTATAGTACTCCTAATCTAAAAAATTGCTTTCCCAATGAGCACATATTTTTTTACATCTTATGTTTTTCTTGCTTAATTGGTTATGATCTCTCCACATTTTCTCTCTTACAATCAAATCTTAGAAAATAAAAAGAGAAAATTTATATTCACCTATGAAACATAAAAAGAAGAAATACAAAACATCTAGAATATGATATATTCATGCATCATGACACATATACAACACAATCGTTTTAACTATAAATTTTATACTTTATAATTAAATTATTCTCTTACAAATTTCCCATGTTAATTTGCTTGCTAAAACCATGACCAAAACCAAATAATACAAGTATATGTCCTTGATTAGTGTCTGTATTATTTGATATCACATAAGATCCTAACTACCTATTCTACGCTAAAATTTAGCAAGGGACGTGATCTTACTTGTTAGGCACCACATTCATTGGATTTGTATCACATATATATGTAAAGTAGAAAAGAATAAATAATATTTTAATTAAAAAGATCACACATATACAATGAGAACCTTCCAAGAAAGTCTCATGGGTAATATTATTAATTAATTTTACTGGTTTGGATTAATAAGCCCTAATTAATGCAGTCAAAGAGGTGCATTTTTTGGGATGTAGCAGATTCCCTGTATCGTTTTTAGCTTTACTTAATTTGTTGATTTACGTTTTCGATGGATCAAACAAGCACATGGGATGGGACATTCGGTTCTTCTACATTACAACTCAATGGGATATGAAACAAAATTATATTTAGATAGTAGAAAAAAATATTATAAAATATATCACTTGATTATAAAATATATTGAGTTTTTATGATCTATACGCTATTTTTAAATGGACGCGTTACAATTTGATGGTTAAATTTGTTTCACTTTAATAAGATAGTCTTACATGGCAATATGTGGTAAGGATAATTTTTAACATGGTGCTTAAAAATGCCATTTGATGGGTATGTTCTTGGTAGACTCAAGACTTTGTTTTTTAAATAATTAGGTTCTATTATTTTGGAGAAAGGCAGTTTAATTTTATTTATAATTTGTTTTTTCTTATTAAAGTTATATTAGAACTACAAAATTAGTTAGAGTTCAGGAAAACCATAATAATCTTAAATTTAGTAATTAATACAATAAAATTATATACCACAAACTTGTAAAAATGAAATAAAATAAAATAGTTTATACGAAAATTAATTAAAATATAGAATTAATGATAAAGGCTTATAGCATAATTACAATATCTTATGATAGTATTTTTTTTTTTCCCTAATTACTTGAAAAAGAATAAAAACTGTCTACTAAGATTTAACTATCAGTTCTTCTAAATTAAAGCAATTCAAAAGTCAGACAAAGTGAAATAATTTCTTCTTTCAAAAATTTTAATACGTTTTTCTTTTATAAATTTGTAAAGTTATAATTATTCACAATTTATATAATTTTTTTATAAAATTATGATTTTTTTGGATGATTACAACTCTTGGTAAAATTATAATTGTTCAGAATATTACTATTATTCCTAAAAATTACAATTCTTGGCTAAAAAAAATAATAAATAAATTATAAATTCAAAAAAATGAGAGCTTCTAAATTAAACCCGAGCAGCAAGGCCCATTTTTGATATAAATAAATAGGTTTGCAGTTCTAATAAGACCCTTTTTAGTCATTCAAATTGGAATCTTTTATAATTATTTATAAAGTGATTAAGAGAACATTATATTTTTTTAAGTGGAATTTATATTTTTTTATTCAAATACTTAAATATTCCAATAAATTAAAAATTACGAGCTTTAATACTTTATACACATATGAGAATTTTTTTAACTCCGAGAGATATGATCTAAAAGATAGCTATGCCTTGGTAGTAATGATATAATTAATTAATTAATGAAGCTACAAAGTTGACTATTCATTTCTATGATTATTATTATTTTTGAGAACGTGGGTTCTTTTCTTTTCTTTTTTCTGTATATGTAACATGAGTATTTGATGCATGTTACGGAATCTCAAACACAAACACACACGAGAGTTCAATTAATCTCACTCACAATGAATTCAACCTCGTTCATTGTAAGCATATATTTTAATGTGCTAAAAAAAAAAAAAGATGGTATAAATGCTTAAAAAATATACGTTAATATTAATGTTATTTTGAGAGTTTAATCCGATAATTTTATAATAATTCAAACAACTTTTTTTTTTTTTTTTGTTACGTTCATCAGTTTTATATTATTTAAGATATAAATATTGGGATCTCTAGTATTTTTTTTTGTCATTATTTGCTTCAATACAAGGGCCACCTGCATTTTTGTGAAATACCTTTTCATTCTTTCTATTGCTCGATCGACCCTTTATGGTCAGTAAGAACATTATATTTCATAGCACAAATTTTCGAAGGTTCTTCTGTGGAAAGTTAGTGCACTTTTGTCTAAGTGTCAAAACATTTTCATTTTTCACAAAACTGATAAATTTGATTTAGTGCAAGCTTATAATGCACAATGATGTAAGAATTACCAAGGTAAGATGAAGCTAAATTAGGAGAAGATACAAATTGGGTTCCCTTTATGACTTAGATTCTTTTGCTCATTAACATTAATTTTATAAACAGATTTTTAAATAGCTTTTATTTTGATACACTTTAATGAAAAGTCTTTATCTTTATTTCATTTGTCTTCTTTTGATTATTTCTGTATTTTAAAAGTTTTGGTAAAAGAAGAGTTTTAATTAAACCAAATACAAAAAACTTTTAGTAATAATTTTAATTTGCTTTTTCCAGGATCACCATCCAACTTTTATTATAATTATTATGAATTTTGTTAACGAATGAATGCCTTTGTTACATTTAGTATTTATAATAATTTTTTGAATTTAATATAATAATAAATCATGAATTTCAACCCATTAAAAATTACAACTTATTAAATATAAAAATTCTAACAAGTAACTAAAAATACTCATTGATAAAACTCAACTATTATTTAATACATTTGTAATGATTCTAATTAGCATTCTATTAAATAATATTAATTAACTTCTCTTAAACTCATTATTTGAGATTCTTTCCAAGGTATTAATGATTGTCATTAGTTTTTAAATTATAGGATTAGAAAGACAAGATTTGAGTACATATCATGGATATGTGTTGAAAATGGGCTACATGAATAATATTCCTTTTCTCAAATCAAATTACTAAAGCATAAATTTTCTCTCTTTTTCTTTTACAAAAGATTTGAAAAGATTGTAGACATGAAATCCAATTAGGCTAAATAAGGAAGAGTTTTGTTGTAGCTGCCTAAACATATATAAGCTTTTAGTAAAGTTTAAGGGAGAATTTGCAGGATGATCATATTTAAAATATATTTTATAAAAATAATTATTATTAAAAAGTTTGTAAAAAATCTCATAAATACATAATTTAGACAATTATGCTTTTATTACATTAACAATTTGTCTCTCTTTCTCTTCTCCCATTTTATCTTAACTTATTTGCTCATCTGATTTGATCTTTTTTTCTCTATCAAACAGTGTCATCGTAGCTTTCTTTTATCGCCGATCATTCTCCATCATCAACTAAGGTTTAACTTTTTTTTTTTTCCTGTTAAATTTGTTTCTCTTGAATGAAAATGATTGGATTGAAAACTATACATGTGAAAATATGATAAAATATTTCTTTTAAATTTGAGAAAGGAATATTTCTCTTTCTTAATATAAAATTGTTAAAAATAATAATATTTAATAAAATTATATAAAATATAGAATTATTAAAAGTAATAATATTTAATATCTATCGATCGAGAGATTTAAACAATTAATTAAATCAAAAGGTTAGTATTTTTAAATATGGAATTATTTAATATTTAATAATATTAAAATATATACTTAATTAATTAATTAGTTAATTTTAAAACTGAAATTTGAAAAAAGAATGAATTTAAATTCCTTTCTCGAATTTTGGGGAAGGGACCCCTTTTCTCCAATTTAGAAAAGGACGTCCTTTTCTCCAAATTCAGGGAAGGGCAATGGTCCTGTCCTCTTTCTCAAACTTGGGAAAGGGTTTTGAAAAATTTTCGAATTTCAAATTCCTTACTCTTCACTGGTGACTGAAGACAACACATAAATGACATAAACTTTATGACAATGCCTTACTCGGCAGTTAAGTTCTTATTTTTACACATTTATCTCATTCCTTTATATTTCTATTCAATTATTTTTATTTAAAAGAAACAAATCTGAGAGTAAAAAGATCTAACATCGGGTGATGACGGAGAATGATTGGCCAGCGATAATATTAGTTAAAAAAAAATGATTAACCCAAATGAATAGATCAATTAAGACAAAACAAAAGGAGAGAGGAAGAGAAAAAGAGTTTAATTATAATAAAGACATAATTGTTCAAATTATGTATGTATAGTTTTCTTTGTAAAAGTTTTTTTAATACTGATTATATTTATAAAATATATTTTGAATAGATCATTCCCGAAAATTTTCATAGTCCAAGTTGCCGCAACCAAAAAACTCACAAAAGAAATTAAATTAAAGGATTTGTAGGTATATGTCCTTATCTTGTACCAATCATATCTCCACTTTCTTTACACCTGATCAACTCCACCCACTGAAATTTGCAAAATCTAACCAAACCCTAAACATAATTATCTTTATATTAATGGGTTATTTAGGGGAAATTTTATTCTACTTTGTTCAAATATGTAATCCTAAGTTATCCTATTATTAGATATACATTAAAATTATTACATCTTATACTTAAAATGAATTTACATGCTTAGCCATCCAAAGATAAATGCAACCGCTTGAAATTTGCTAGAATATGTGAATAATAAAAATTTAAATATTTAAATATATTAATTTATTTTTTTTCTATGCGGTATTGCTGAAAATAATAGATATTTCAATGTAAATTTGAAAAAAATTTATTAATGCAAGGTTCTTTATATCCAAAATTCCAATTCTCATTTTTATCAATCAATCAACGAAAAAAGAATTCTATATGCTAATTTCAATGTTGGGTAAGTGGAATAAGAATTGGCTTTTTGCATTTCAATTCTAATTCTTGTATGAGATATTCTATGTTTGCTTGTATTTGTAAAAGGATGAAAGCCAAAACAAAGGGATTGCCTTAATGATCAATCCTAGATGTGTCACTATTTGAACAAAGGATTTCTAATTTCATAAAGTTTCTATTTATAATTATATGCACATATATGTTCCTATTGTAGGATATTAAAAATATTACGAGTATATTTAAGATTGAGGTATTATAATTTTTAATTTATGTAAATAACATAATTAAATAAATATTGACTATCAAAAATTTTATATTTATCAAATAATTAATATTTACGTTTATATTTAAAATTAGTAGAAGGACAACATTTTCACACATATCTTATACACACCCTTATACAATTATTTTTTAAAATTAAATATAATATGAAGTTTGGATCCTAGAAGCTTTAGTCCAATAATAAGAGTTAGGTAGTACAAGTAGAAGAAGAAGATATACCAATTTTATTTGATATAATTTAATAAAATGCAATTGCTTGGAAGAGATATAAATGGTTTTGGTTTAGACTTTAATTTAAGAATTAGATGATCAATTAACCAATTAGGATGGATTGAAGTGAATCTTCTTCTTCTTCTTCTTCTTTTTTCAAGCGAAGAAGATAAAGGCAATGAAATCGAGCACGACATAGATTTAATTAATTCAATAATTTAACAGAAGACAGTTGTCTCTAAATTGTACACATTTTGAGGATATATATGTTAATATTAATTTCATTTTCTTTTAATTTAAAGATAAATTCATGTTATAAAGCCATTTTACGAATTTAATTATTAAATTTTTTTTATGTAAAATTATATATAGAAATGTGTAAGTTTTCGAATTCATACTTAAAAATCAAACAAATTCGATTGTTAAATTTGATTATTTTGTGAAAAAAAGAGATTTTCTAATTTAATTATTAACATATTTAGTTAATATTTGATATTAAAATTTAATCTTGTAAATACTTAATTAAAAATCTTGGAAGATTAGGACACGAAAACAAGCGAGTGGAGAGAATTCATGCTTCATAAGCTTTTAAAATTTTGTATACAAATTTATGTAGCAGCAAAGTTTAGACTCTAATATATTAAGTATTTTTTAAAATAATTTTTAGAATTCTATTCTCATTAGGTATTTGAAATTCATTTGATATTAATTTTAATTTCCCGTTTCATAAATAATTAACAAGACAATTATTATTGTCAAGTAACACTAAATTATTTATTTTTTAGTGGGCCGAATGTTCAATTACAAACTATTGGGCCTAGTTAATTTCTTGAAAACTAAAGCTCTCATCACAATTTCCGAAGCTTGTCCCTCACATTTTCTTCCATTTTTGTTAAATGACATTTTTGAGTTAGATATTTACCCAAAATTCAGCACAATTTTAAAATTTAATAAATTTATAAAAAATAAAAATCTAAAGAATTTTTGTAAATAAGGAATAGTATGTTTCTTTTTATTGATTCAAAATATCTTACAAACTTCTATTGGTACAAAAAATAAAAACAGTAAAAGAAAATTCAATCATATTATAATTTTGAAAATATATTTTTTGTAGAAAAAAAATCGATTGATTATAGTAAATATAATTTTTCACTATGAGAAAATTTTAAATCTGATTTTTATTAAAGGTGATTGATAACTTTGTCTTTCGTTTGCATAAACTAAAATTAAAATTAATGCCAAGTAATAAGATTAATTAGGACAGTAATCACTATGATTAAGCATTGACCCCACTTATTTAAACATCACTGATCTTAAAATTCAACAAATGTATGGATGATCTTCTTCTCTTGCACCCAAAATTAGGTAGGATTCCCGTTTTCATATAATAATTCTATTTAGAACTATATAAACATATAATTGAAAATTGAAAATGTTTTATAAGATTCTTGGTTGTAAATAGTTAGATCAATAATCATTATAACTTGTTTGAAAACTTTTAATTAATCACGATTAATTATTTATTATTTAAAATAGTTGACAATGTTTCTAGTATTGATACAGACCGTTCACTTGGCACTACCAACCGGCAATAATAACTTAAATAACAATTAAAAATGATGTTACTAGACACTAATTAAAATACCCGTTTGATTAGTACATAATTTATAAATATTGTGTTAATATTGTTTGATTAGCAATATTAAATTATTGATTATTTTATCATTTGTACGAGGTACTATTGCTTCAACCTGGCCTAAATATTGTCAATTCATAGTATGATATGATTTTTTTTAATTAAATCTTTAAAAATTCATAATCTAAACAAAAGAAAATCTCATATGATTTTTTTCCCTTCTCATCTATTCTGAAAATGAATTCTATGTTAACCTAATCTGATGATTAATTCCTAAACCTCCATAATAATTAGAATATTTATTTTATTTAAAACTTAATATAGTTGAATTAAACTTTACTAAAATTTTAACAGATATATATTGTATAATCCATAAAACGAATAAAAAATATATACACTCTTAAAGTTTGATCAAATGTGTATAATTAAATTTTACTCATTTTAAAATTACTCGCAAAGATTCCTCTTGATTCAAAAATTTTATTAGCTTGAATGATTTATCTATTTTTTTATTAAATTGTTATAAATTTTTTTAATTATAATTATTTTAAAAATTAAATATATTATATTACTCTAATTTTTTTAAAAATTTATAGATTATAATGGCATATTAAGGTCTATGTAAGTACTTTTAGAATTAGTAGTACTTAATCCAAACATTTAAATATGTATTTATTATTTTCTCTTGTAAAAAAATTATCAAAATAGATCAAACTTACCATACACTTACAAGAATTATGTTCAAATTACAACCAAAATAATAATTATAAGTAATAAATAAAAATCTATTTCATAAATCAAATCCAACGTATCAATAGATTATGAATGAAACCTTACATGCAATATTCCATCAAAATCATCGAAATCAGCCAAATTAATACATGTACATAGGGCTTATATAATGAAAGACAACATAAACTACTAGGGAATAAGAAGAAGAAGATGCCCAACATCATGTGGTTGAAATATGCCCAGATCACAAACAATATAGGCAGAGAGTTTTGTGTCTTATTCCTACCAAACAGGTGAAGAATACAACTAAAACGATGTCTTAATGATAGCAAAGGATGCCTTAGAGCATGTGCATAGGGTTCCGGATTTAGGACTGGCTCTAACAAGTTGACACATTATGGCATTGTCTGGACAGCAACATATAAGCTAAATAGATAATTCTTTTGGACCACAATTTGGTAATGACAATTGGGGGTTTCGGTGGGGAAGAAGAAGAAGAAGGAGAAGTGGGGATTTCAGACCAGGAAGAAAAAGGAAGGGTTCCTCTTTTTTTTGGTGTGTGTGGCATAAATATGCTACGATACATTTAGTTTTACTTTCTACTTCTATATTTGTTCCAACCTTTTACTTGAGGGTTAAAAATTGTAATAAAGTAGTCAAAAATTATAATAAAAAAGTTAAAATTTACGACGGAAGAATCAAAATAATTTTACTTGAGTTGAATGCTCATCGGAGTATTAGTAATGTTTTGGTTGTTGGATAAAACATGGACAGTGCACTTGAAACAACGAAAGCATTCCATTAGTTCCATGAAAGAAACTTTTTACTTTATCTGATGGACACTGTAAAAGTGTAAAAGTGAAAACAACTTGAGAAAATTGATGGGAAAATGCCGGACAATAATTGAGAAAGAGTTGCCATCGTCTAATTTAAAGGGATGTCCACTCATCGAGAATGCCGCCTGCATTTATAGGATTCAGAAAAGAACCCAAAAACTTTTATGAAAAATGCATACGTCAGCCAATGTTCACATAATGATTCAATCGTGTTAACTATTTTGATTATTGCATTTTTCATTATTTAAATGATAGTTGAAGATTTTTTGTAAAATAATTATGAAAATTATCGATTCCTCTTAGATTCAAACCGTCTATGAAGTTTATAAATGGGAAAAAATTTTCTTATACAGATTGTTGACAAACCCATCAAGTATTAGCAACTAGTTTTGCTGTTAATGCCTTTTTAAAACACTTTTCAATAAGACACTTTAATAATGCATGCATTTGTCGACAAACTTTAGAATTAATTAAACCTAATCAATTATTTCAACGGTTAAAACCTCCTTTCTTTGGAAACATCATCACATCAGCTGAAAATAATTTGATCAACCAAACCCACAACAAAGAAAACAACCCATGTTCTTAATTTTTGTTTCCAATAATTTCGTCAAATTAAACAAATAAACTCTCTAAATCAACATAATCAATCTAAACACAACCAATCCGTGATGATGATCGCCATCGACAATCTTGGATCAAGCAAATATTAGGATTTTAAGCAGCTGACGTCCAAACAATGTCTTTAAGCGCCGGCCGGAGTTCTTTGCTGCAGAATTGATTATATTCCAATGTATCGCCGTTATCTTTCTTCACTTCCACAACCAGAAACGACGGCGTTACGGCGAATATGTCTGCATTAATGGCTAACTTCCCTTTTCTTCCGTTTTCTTGTCCCTGTAATCTCACTCTCGATTCGCTCGTCTTTACGTTAAACTTCTTCGACTTCGCTATTTCCTCAAATCTTGAAATCACGCTGCTTGCCGGCCGAGTTGTCGCGAATCTCAGCTCCTCTTTTTCTTCCCTCTTCTTCTCTTCAAACAGAGGTGACAAATCGAAACCTTCGGACAAGGAAATAATGTGGAATGCATTCAGGGTTTCGGGTTGCTTAGATTTGTCGCTATCTTCGTAAAACTCCATTTCCTGATTGGATTTTACAGGCTTGGGAACAGATTTCTTGATGAAGGAAGATTCCATGATCTTTGAAATCGTGATTCTAGTATTCGGAATCGGATCGAGGAGTTTTTTGATTAATCTTCGAGCTTCGGATGAAAACCACGGCGGACACTTGAAATCTCCTCTGTAAATCTTCCTGTACATGGCGACGATGTTGTCATCCTGGAAAGGTAAGAATCCAGCTAGCAGAACGTAGAGAATTACGCCGCACGACCAGACATCCGCCTTTGCGCCGTCGTATCCTTTCTTCCCGATGACTTCCGGAGCAACATAAGCCGGAGTACCGCAAGTTGTGTGCAGCAGTCCGTCTTGCTTGAGATGTTCGGAGAATGCGCTGAGTCCGAAGTCGGTTACTTTGAGGTTTCCTTCTTCGTCCAACAGGAGATTTTCCGGCTTCAAATCGCGGTGGTAAACGCCTCGACTGTGGCAGAAATCTATGGCGGCTATCAGCTGCTGGAAGTAAACCCTAGCGACGTCCTCTCTCAGTCTTCCTTTCGCAATCTTGTTGAAGAGTTCCCCGCCTCTCACGAGCTCCATCGCAAAGTAAATCTTCGATTTACTCGCCATCACTTCGTGAAGCTCGACGATATTTCGGTGCTCAACCATCTTCATCACCGATATCTCGCGTTTGATTTGCTCCATCATTCCGACTTCTATCACCTTCTCCTTTCCGACAACTTTCATAGCTACGCTATTGCCTGTCTGTAAATTTCTCGCAAGATAGACCTTTGCAAAAGTCCCGTGTCCTAACAACCGACCCAGCTCGTATTTCCCATGTAGCAAAGTCGGCCTCCCGCCACCATCTCCACCGTTACCGTCCATCACAGCAGCAGCCATCTTTTATATATATACAACTTTTCACTACTGAATCTTTTTCTCACCTAGAATTATATATGTATGGAAAGAAAAGTACCGAGGGGTTTTGTGTTTTATGTTGAAGGTTGAGAGATCACCCGTCTTCGACGTGCTTCCGGTGGCAAGTCCGGCCGCCGACACACCGCTGGACTCGTAAACACAGCTCAGGCTTTCTCGACGAAGGTCCTCTCATCTCTCTGCATTCCCTAAAGGGGCTTGCAGTAGCGTTGTGTTTGTTAGAGAGATGAAAATTTTTTTTTTCTTTGAAGCTAATGGACGCTATGAAGAAAGAAAGAGTTCTGCCTTCTCTTTTCTTTTTTGCTTCTATGAAAGGTTCCGTGTTTATGTAGCCAAATTTTAGGTCTAATTTCTAAAATTTTATTTTTCTAAATTCGGTCAGACGGTTCTGATTTCAGGTAATGATAGTCACGTGTATGAATCAAGACGGGTGAAATACAAATCTCTCCATTATTAATGTAATTGGTTTTTGACAAGTGTCTAGGTTTTTCATGATGGTTACATTTTGGAATTGTCCATAGTAGGAAAAGGATGTGATTGCATACTGTTCTGCTTTAATCGGCAATTATTTAATATTTCTGCTGGCCAACAAAGGTAAAATTCCATTTTCCCTAAATTGTCATTATATAAAATTTTTTAATCAAGTAAAACAAACATAATTATCTCAAGTATTACTCAAGCATACCAATAACATAATATGTCATATTGCCAATATTTTTTCCGTCATAAATTTTATCATTTAGTTAATAAATATCAATGTAAATCAGTAATATTTTGATGCTAATTACTTTTTAAGTGAGGTAATTGGGCATAATCATAGTAATTTAATAATTAGTAGGTCAAAGAGATGTGGCGACCTTTTTTTTCCCCCTTCTATGATAAGTTGTTATGATTATAGTGTGAATATGATATGCATAATAAATTGTAAAATATTTAGATAAGAGAAGCTAAATTGTAGATAGAGTTTGAAGAAATTGAATGAGTGGTTATAATTTATAAAGAGATCAAAGCATAAAATGGAATATACTTCCGGAATAAATTGTGTGCACAATCAAAGGTCGGTGAAGGCTGAAATTTTCAGTGATTTCAATGTCCCACCAAATACATAATGATAATTATATGGTTAAATGAAATATTTTTGAAGATTTTAATAAAAAATAATGACTGCAAAATGAGAATTATCAAGTAGCCTAGTGTTATTCACATCTTTATTTTACTTTCATCAGTCAAAAATTTAATTTTCTTTATGTGTTTAAAAGAAGAGTTTATTTTAACGAGTGTAATTAAAAAATTTGTTCAAATTTTTATATTTATTATTTATAATAAATTTTAATATTTAATATAATAATTAATAATGAATTTTAATACATTAAAAAATATAATTTATCAAATATAAAAATTTTAATAAGTGTTTTAATATCCTTTAGCAAAATTTTTTATAAAATAAATTTCTTTTGTTTATTGCAAAATTAAAATTAATCCATGTTTTATATAAGAATAAATTTTCGAATTAACTTTTAGTTAAATTTAACCTCGAATTGATTCAAAAATTTTAATGATCAATATAAAAGAAATGTACAGGGAATATGAAATGAATAGTTGGAGTTTGTAAATCTGAGAGAATATAGTAAAAAATAGTGGAAAACGTGGAATGTAAGCTTGTCCTTTATTAATTAGTGTGCCAATCCAATTTCTTTAATGCTAAGCATTAAATTTTGAAAAGGGAAATTTCTTAAAAAATTAATTTTTGAGCATTAAAAATTAAAAGGAATCTTACTAATAAAAAAAAAAAAAAGATTGTTGCTTATTTACTTGTTTAAATGAAGTTTTTAGCATTATAAAAATAAAAAATAATTAAAAATATTAAGTTTTGCTAATGAGTACCCTTAAATCTTAGAGTACTTTTTAAAGTTTTTATATTTAGTAAATTATAATTTTTAATATATTAAAATTTATAAAAAGCATTCATTAATTATTATATTAAATACCAAAAATTATTATAAATAATAAATATAAAAATTTTGACAATGCCTTAAAGATACATTAGCAAAATTCAAAAATATTAAACATTATGTAAACTCAATAATTACCTTTCTAAATAATAAAACCAATATAATTTTACAATTATTTTCTTTTAATTTCTTATCTGGAGTATATTAAAAATATCATTTAAACTCCTATATTTTGTATTTATTTTTATTTGAATCCCTAATTTGAGGGCTTGTAATTTTATAAACTTCTCGTTTTATTTCTGAGTTGTCAATTATTGGAATAAATATGTCACACTCTGCATGTGATAAGTTTCCTTTTATAATTCTCCCAATATGGAATTATGATGAAAAAATAACGCTTCACAAGTTTCATGTTTTAAGTATAAATGATAGAAGAAAATTAATGCCATGTATTTATTTTTTTTAATAATTAAAAAATTAAATTTTTTTATACTATTTTTACTATAACAAGTAACAAAGAATTAAATGAGGCACCTAACTTTATTTATTTATGAATTGGGGAAAATTGATTAAGAAAAATAAATTATGAAATCATTATCATTATCCGATATATTTAATTTATTATTGAAATCAATAAAGACTATGACTTGTGGCCGGATTCAAATGACCAAAACATTTGCTACAACCACCAAATTTTGGATGGCTATTAGTGAAATATATGGCCAAGTTGATCTCATGAATGACTACTTCCTTAGAAGACAATGTGCAATCACAACTTGTTTAAACATATTTTTATAATATATTCAATTTCTATCTCAAATGTCTATAAATTCATCAACCCAACTCGACTAACAGTGCTAATTAAAATTCATGTTTTTCTAATGATTATTTTTCACCGTTCGATATTAAAGTATTTTAGTCAACTTAAAATGTATTTTTGTTGTATCGGGTTGGAAAAAATATCTCAAAATTTTTTAATATTTATTCAATTATTATTTTTCTTTTTTTTTTTTTTAGAAATTTATATTTTATGAAATATGGACGTCTGCATCTGAAATTTTTATCTTATAATACTATAATGATATGCATTTATATTTTTGGTAAATCTAAAAAAGTAAAATATATTTTTAAAATAAAATACTATTTCATATTTTTTTTTTTAACACTAAATATCAAATCATATAAAAAAAAAAAAAAAAAAAACATTAACCAAAATTATTTAATGTAGATCTGTTGTCAAAATAAAACATATATATATATATTTTCTCCTCTAATGCAAGTGAGGGAAGACAGAGCAGAAGCTGCTAAGAACTTCAAATTAATGGACGGCTGTAGGGCGTGGCTATTGGTTAATGCGAAGAAATTTCATGACATCAGTCAAAACACAACTTCTATTATGGCGGCCACAGACAAGAACACAAAATTTCCACATCTCCCACAGAGAATTATTAAATTAATTTTAATTCTCAATAAATTTAATTTGTTCAAACACTAATCAAATACTAATTAATTAATATGCTTTCTTATAATTTGATTCCCTAACATTCTTTATAGTAAACAGTCTTTTCCCCCTGTAATATATTTTCATTTATTGTAAGTATATATATTTAAGAAAGAAAAACTCATATAAACTCAAAAATGATGGTAGTTAGTTTGCCATTAGGAACAAATGAAGATATAAGTAAAAGAATTATCGAAGATGAAGATGATAAGAGAGGCATATCTGGACAGGGTTTTTCTTGTTCAGCTTTGTTGGGATGTAAATTGATAATACGTGGGCCACTGGTCATATGATTTCAACTCTTTTGTGCGTCTTTTTTTGAAATTCATTGGAGATTGATGTTTGAGTGACCCTAAACACCATGTGCCTGCAAATCTAGATCTTTAAATTATACAATTTACAAAGCTACATTAATTCGAAAATAATGAAGTGATGCCGGTTCTACTATTTGAGATATCAAATAATTGAGTTTACAAAGCTGCATTAATTTGAAAGCAATCAAGTGATGTTAGTTTGATTATTTGAGTTATCAGATAATTGAGTTGATATAGATTAATTAATTTAATGTACGCATTTTCACAAAATAAATATGAATCGTATGTTTTTTGAGTATATGAATATTCAAAAATTATAATAAAAAAAAAAAAAAGAATATCAAGAGAGATTTAATACGTCTTGTTTTCTAGTGCATATATGATTATTTAATTAATAATAATATATATCTCAAACCTTGATTTAGTTTTTTATTTCAAATAATAGAAACAATTCATTTAACATTTAATTTTTATAATTTTTAAAATTATTTATTATACCTTTTAATTATCTAATGAGTCATGAATAAATGTTATGTTATATAAAATAAAAATTTCTGATCAAAATTTGAAACAATTAATATTACTCTTATATTATACTTAACAGCCCCAATCAAGGTTAGATTCATTCAAAAGGCTAGAGCAAGGGAAGAGAAAAGAAAATGAAAAAAATTTCTATGAATTGTCATGAAAATTGCACGTGTAGCTTCAATTTGATAATTATATGAATGTATCACATTTTTCCCATTTAAATAAATTGGTAATCGTACAAAAGGGATAATTACCAAACCCAACCAAATAGTTAACCCAAATTAATTATATGTTAATTAATAAATAAATAGACATCTTGCTGATGATATACATGAATTGATTTATTTATAATAAATTATAACTCTATTACTGGCTGGAAGATGCATGTTACTTTCCTTTCTTTTGCTTTCTCTGGTAATTTGATTGGTCACACTTTCTTAAATTATTGTAAGTGTAAAATGAGATCAGATTCGGTGTTAGTAGACAATTACCCACGTTTCTTGGATAAATTCAAACGCCCTAAAAAGAAAAAAAAAATATAATATTAATTTAATTACTGCAATTTGGATAATTAATTAATTCTCTAAATCGAGAAAAACATAAACTCTAGCCCTTTTTAAGTCAAATTACATAACATTACTGCGTATGAGTAATTTTTTTAGTATTAATAAGTAAAACTCATTATCAAAGACCAAAGATCTCAAGAATAAAAGTCCAAAATGTACAACTTTGATTTTCTCTTTTAAAAATTTTTAATTGTTTAATTGAAATGGAGTGCAACTTTATATTTATCAAGAAGAATAGGGAAGAAAAATAAAATTAAGGTTTTAATAGTTCCATACATCTAGCACACCAATTAACAGACAGAACATATGGAGAAATTTGCTTTTGCTTTAAGATAAGATATTATGAGTAGAATTTTATGACGAAAAAAAAGGAAAAGAGATGTCCCAACATTTTTAAAACATGCAAACAGATGTCATTACTGATTACTGAATGGAAATTAACTGATGAGAGCAAAATTAAAAGAGTGATGAGAATCTTCCAAATCCCAATAGATGAGACGGATCGCATGGGCAGCAATATTCTTGATCGAAATAATGGAACACTATCACTATTGGGTCGATCTCAAGAACCGATCATAAAACTTGAATCCGTTTGGAGAATAACTGTCCACATATTTCTCATTATCTTACAGACAAAACTACAGACGTTTTGTTTTGTTATATAGTTGGTTTTGGTAATTGCTGGAATTGCATGTTTGGTTACGGGTTGCTCCCTTCTTCGTCAGCATGCATGTCATTAATAGTCGATGCTTTTCTGTCGTCTTTGCTTCTATAGAGAGAAAGGTATGTTAGATTTTACTATGAGTAAATAAAAATATGCGGATGACAATTATTTTGATAGATTTATGTTAGGGTAATTCCAATATCTACATTAAAAAGAAGATGATGAATAATATTTATTTTGATAATTAATATTATTATATCAAATTAATTTATATATAATAATAATTTATTTTAAAAAATTTTATCTTAATATTATTCATCTATTATTTATACCAAAATTTGGCTATATAAAACTTGTTTTTATCGATTTATTATGACAATATAGCTTTTTCAACTGATTTATTACAGGACAATTCATAAATTTACAACAAGAGGAGCCGATATTTGTATGTGATGCTTCTTTAATTTGATCGATTTGTTATGATAGTTTGATACTGGATCTATTTAAGATAGTCATATAGCTACACCTAAGAGAACTTTATATATATATATATATATATATAAAAGAAAATTCTTTCGCTTATTATTGAAAAAAACAATTCGTAGCTATTTAGATAAAAGGGGCCAACCTTGATGTTTGAATTGTGCCAACTTTATCCTAGGAGAAACTTAAAAAGTGCACTTAAAATTGTGCGCCATTTATATGTGACATGCAATAAGCGAACCACAAAGTTCTTTCTATTGACCGATCATAAGAAAATTAAGGCTAAGCTTCAATCTTTTTCTGAATATCAATTAAAGCGTTAGTTGTAGTACTGCCAATAAACCAAACCAAGCATAAAATTAATTTCTTCAATTAATGTTGATAATGGTAGGCCATTGTATACAGCAGAGGTCTATAAATTTTGGTCAAATAATATTAAGTTATATAAATCAATGCTAAATTACATAAAATTAACATCTTAAAACATGGAAAAATTGGCATTTAAAAACTACTAACTATATAAGTTACTCCCATTTGATTTTGACAAACCTAATAAAACAAGGTGTATTTTATTTTATTTTAGTAAATCATGATATCAAGCCAAAACCCATTTTCTACTCTTACTCCTAATTGCCTATTAACAGTTTTTATACTCATGATTTCTCTTACGCGTGACTCTTGTTAAAAAAAAATTGTTCCTTTGAACATTTTAAATGGATAATTAATATGGAAATATTTTCACAATGTCTATTGCGTCACCAATTATATGATTAAGAATATGAAAACCTAATAGTTTAATCAAATATTTTAATCTAAAAGAGGGCCATAGAGAGCAAGTTGAAAATAACAAGAAAGAACAAGAGCCTCCCATTTGTGATACACGGATCCCAAAGATAAAAAGAACCAAATACTTGATCTCAAAATGTCACATTCTTTGGCATTTGCAATTGACTTTTTCAATAATATTTCGAATTTTATCATATTTTATGTAAAAAGAAAAAAGAAAATTGGAATTGGACTAATTTTTATATCATGATCCAACGATATTTTCTTGGGTTACCCATTTGTTATATTATTCATTTAGCATGCATGCTGATTGTGACATTGACATAAACAACATAATATTATTCATTTAGCATGTTGATGGGAACATTTATCAACATAGAATTAATTGAATTGCGAATGATAGACTTTCTTGGATTAATAATTGAATAGAATGTAGGGGCGCGTTATAATTGCATTGTTGTATTATTTGATTTGTGAGTACAAACAAATCATTACATGTTGGAATTTTGGTCTTTACAAGATTCACATTTTGTTGGAGTAAACAACCCTTTTCCCTTGTTTGTTTTCTAATACCTCATTACCTGTTTTTTAGTTTAATATCTCATTATACTTATTTTTTGATCTAATACTTTATTATTCACTTATTTTTTAGAATTTTTAAATCAAATTAAACCGTCACCAAATCAAACCATTTCTTAAAATATAATATAAATCTCTCCAACTTCTGATTTTATTCTTAACCTTTTTAAATCGAATCAAACTAATTTTGAAAATAAAAAATAAGCCTAAAGAATTAGGGACTCAAACTAGGAACTATTACTAGGGACTCAAACTAGGAAGTATTACAACCTACCACTACACCAAATTAAATCATATATTACACACAAAAATTAATATAATATAAATTATAATTTATTTTTTTAATTTTAAAATTTTAAAAATTAATAAATATATTCATAAAAGAATTAAAAATTTAACTGAAATTTATTATCATTAAATAATTATAAGTTATGTAATGTTTGAGTTTTATTTTAGAACTATTATTGTTATTATTAATGATAATAAACTTTTAGACAAACTTTTAATATTTTTCTTTGAATAAGTTTATTAATATTTATGTATATTAAAAATTAATTGTATCATTTCATAAATTATTAAATGCATCAAGTCTCTAATTTAATTGGCACAGTTGAACCACAAAAACTAGAATAAGGGTTTAAAAAATTTTATGGTACGTGGGTTCTTGGCATAAATTCAAATCATGAACTTGCATTATGTAAGGTTTACCTGACATTCCAGACTTGCAAAACCAACATTCTTGTGGTTTAAATTAAAACAGAATTGCATGGACCCAGGTTTAACACAGACAAAAATTTAAGACTGACCATATCATACCGTGCAGAAATGTGCCATTGTTGACAATTTAAGGGGGGGAAATTGACAATTGTGATAGGTGTTTAAAGCAAATTTTGAAGGTGCCAAGTGGAAATTTTAGACTTTTCCAGAGAAAAATTACAGTGACTTGGGAAATTATGGTTGGTTTTATACCTGATCTTGTTAATTATTCAAGACACCTGTATTTGTTAACATTTTCTAAGATATATTTTTAATGAAAATATAGTTACAATTTGGTTGTACGAACATAGAGTTTTATATGATTATTAATTAAAAATCTTTAATTAAGTTGTATATGATTATTAATTAAAAACATTAGGAAAAATAGTTTCCAATATCCCATGGATACATGAAAACGCTATCAAACCATCGAAACACTTGTCCTGAATCGAGTTTCAGATTGTAATTTTTCTGAGGATATAATTGATGAAGAAAATAAATACATAGAGATAGAATTATAAAAGAATTTGATAAATATATATAGATTATTTTATTAGTCATTTAATTAATACACACACGATCACACAAAAATATTTAAATATGAGTACTACTACTACCTGTGCAAATTTCAATACAAATTAATGGAATAATTTTATATCATTATTAGATGTCTAAATTTTTTGCAAATTGACAAAATAATAAATTATATAAAATGCATTTTTAATAATATAATATTATCATTCTATTTGCAAAATAAATTAATAATATCATTGTTTGCAGTTTTCCTTTATCAGCCTCGTCTTCAGAGACCTAAAAAGAAGGAATTCATCCACAACATAGCCTGCCCTTAGCCATTAATTGTTTTGGGTAACTTGCACTTGGCATGGAAATTGAAGACACTGTCAAATCATACTCGATCAATTCTCAGATATTTAACAAATAATGGGTTCATGACAAAAAACTTTTACTTTCTCTTGCGTATGAAGATTGAATTGTCTCCACTCTCAACTACCAGCCTCCTGCGTCTTTCATACAAAACTTTTGTGGTTTCGAGGAACAAATAGTAATGAGATCTCCTCTCATGGGTTGCACAAGATTTTGTAGTCAAACGCAAGGGGCTATGATACTAAGAGGGAAAGACTCAAAACTTGCTACATTAAATTTACAATAACTGAAATGCTAAACAACTAAAATTATCTCCTCAATGCTTGATTTTGTGTTGCATTTACTCCAAATTTTCTGAAAATGAAAAGAGAGAAAACACTTTTCTCTGTAACTCAACATTTAGGGTGGACTGGGCTTTCAGAACTACCAGTCTTCTGATGATTTTGATGGGTTTGTTCATTTCAGTTTGGAAACGTTAGTTGCTTGTTTGTTGTAGGAAAAAACAGCAGTCAAACTTGTCGCAAATGTTTGAGTGACACATCTTCCCAAAATGACATTTTTTCAATGTCAATCAAGTTAGCATCCAACCATCGGATATAATTAGTTTACAAATCACAATCTTCTGAAGTAGCATTCACAAAAATCACGTACTTGTCAAACGACAAAAAATACAGAAAGAATAGTCAAAATTGGAATACTGTAATCCGTTTCCAAGTATGATTGACTTGGAAAGCCTCGGGTCTAGCGGTAGCGTCTCTGAAGTTTCAAATTGCTGCTTCACTTAGGGTGCTATTAGCTGCTATGAGAAAAAAGCAGTAGATGTCAATATACCAAACTTTTGGCTTTGATTTTAAAGCACAACCAAAACATCACAATCTCAATGAAGTCTCATCTGTTTTCCATTACAACTATGATAACGTTGCAGCCCTCAAGTTTTCCATTAAATTTTCTAGCTTGTGCATATTATATAGCTTGACGCAAATACATGACAAGCTTGCTCACAGCCTAGTGAAAGAAAAAGAAAAGGGCAGAGAACAGAGAAATGCATGATACTAATCAACAACAAATCACTAGTTCTCTTGTTTACAAATCAGATCAACTAAAAAATTCTAATGCATCTATTCAAAATGTTGCTTTACAATTTCTTACTAGACAAGAAAACATTTTTACATCTCAAATGAATAGTCTGCACTTGTACTGAACTGCAATCGTATTCCGTCAAAAAATCTAGATGTCAATCATTAGCTATAAACATTGCAAAACCAATAACTATAGTCTGAGTTATTCTAAAAGGTAAATACCAAACAAGAAGCATAATAGCCGATTCTACAAATAATTTGCCTTATCATCAAATCTTCACCATTTCTTGATTAACTATCCAAAAATTAAAAGCAGCGCTAATTTAAATATAATTTTGGTACATTGTTGTGCTTAATAAGAGATTCCAAGTATTTCATTCAGAGTTTAACAACTACCTGAAGATATTTCAGCTATTGGTCCTTTGTTTAACTGGAAAGTTTACTTCCTTCACCGCCCAATGAGACTTCTCTGTTCCAACGGCTGTGAAGATCATGTGTCACAGAAGCATCAACTTCTGTCAAGCATCTGGCTCCCAGCTGCTCTGCTATCCTCCAGAGATGGTGATTGTCAGCTGGGAATCCGGTGGGAAAAACACGACTAAAGAACAGTTTACAGCTTTTCAAGACTTCTTTCCCAACCATTTTCAGCACCTATGAAGCATGATGTTATGAATGCCAATGGTCCTGATGAACATAGATCATCCTATTGGAATTAGAGTACAAATGCATGGAGTTCTGTAACTCAAAAATGGCTTTCATAAAATAAGAGGGAAACAAGCAATCTTTGAAACAAGGATAGAAAAAATTATTGTTGCACTTTGATTTCTCATGTGCATACGTAAATGTTGGGTTTTCAATAAGAAAAAAAATCGTTGGAATTAGATTATGGAAGCAAAAAGGGTCACAGTAAATGTCACTAATTCAAGAACCAAAGAACAAGGCCTAAATTGATCAGAGTCAATCATCCAAGAAACATCTTACCTGCCTTACATCTCTCCTAGAAAGATCATCTGTGAGTTCCTGCAAATATATTATCAATGAATAGAGTCAAGCAAAAAAATCAAACAATATCAGCTTTTATCAACTCAACAAAGGAAGAGGCATAGACATCAAAGAACATGCTGTGGATTGGCTTGAGGACCTTAAGAAGATGCAAGTGCCCCATCAGGCTCACTTTCATCATTCTTCAACTCAGAAAGAGATTTGCAGTGGAAACCAAATTGGCAACAACTTGAAGCAAAAAAAATGGTATCTTTCCATCAGTATCAAATTGTCTTTATGTTTTGTCCATGCCTAAATATGGGACCCAACACAGAAAAGAATCAAATGACCACCAATTCATTTCAGAAAATTGTGTTTCAATTAGAAAGGAAATAACAGTTCTTTCACCGACGTGTATAAAATTCATCTTTGCAAGGAAACTGAAAAAGAATAGCTTCTGAATTACCCCCGAGAAACTCACAGAAAAGGAAAAGGAAAAGCAAAAACGTCATACTCAATATTACCGAAGTACAAATATGATTTTGATGCATAGGCTCCTCGAGGTATATCTATCCGACAGATTTACAAAGTATAATCACATCAATATGATGATTTCTTACTTGCACAGATATCAAAATTAGTTGGTTGCAACTTACATTTTCTGCATCATCAAGAATAAGAACGGCACTTTCTTGCCCCTGCAACAAATAAAGACCCTTCTGATGTCTTTGAGTGCCATCATCTCATGAAATCACTTTAGTATTAAGTACTCCCTGCCCAGATCAAGCAACCTAGCCATTTCTAATGCATAGGCCTGTCACCCATCGTGCATATATACATCTCAAACATTTCACATGGTTCTTTCAAAAATGTACGGACACAGGGCATCAATTTGGTCATCATATGCATAAATTCCAGTATGAAGAGACTGCCTTTCGAGACATATACATGTCTCATGACATTGGAAAACCAGAGCAATAAAGAGTCAATGAAAGCACATGTTGTAGAATAAGATGATATGATGTTACAAAAAATATAAGTAATACAATAGTAAGGGCAATATAGATTGCAAAACAAACCAGGATGAAAGCAGAAGCAACATTAAGGAGTAAAATTCTAAATAAGAGCTTGTATTAAGTTTACAAGATATGGCTGTGTCATGGGTTTAAAAGATACTTTCTTAACCTTCATCCAGTCCACTCTCCTTTGCACCTAATAACAGTTCAAGTTATAATGAGCTGCACTACTATTTCCCAGTCTTTTTCAAGTGATAATGAGCTGCACTATTATTTTCTTTGGATTTTCCAATAATTGCCTCCGTGCTCATACTACCAACATCATTATAATCGCTACCATAGCTAACCAAAAGTCTTAAAGCAGTAAATTTCAACTATTTTCAACCTGATAATCACAGTATACTGTACCAAAATATTAAGACTATAGTGTGATAACGATGGTGGTCATCTAAACTAGAAAGAGAGCACACGGTTCAATTTGAAATCCAAGGTTCAAAAGAGATTGTATTAAATAACAAAACCACCTTGTAATGTTCCAGTAATTAAAAATAATAATAATTGAACCATAGGCATAAATTTTCCGCTGAAAAGTATGGAGAGCTATAGTGCATCAATTAGAATAAGTGCCGGAATCTACATGACATACAACGCAATATCCACAACATGCATATCACTGTACCATCTTTGCCACAGAGAATATAACACACACTTAATATCTGCATTATGCCTTGTGAAACAAAATAGTTCTTAATAATATCAAATGTTAAAAGAATGGAGTCTTCCCTCAAGCAATCAAATTCTATTTTATTGTGGGGATAAAAGAAAGGAAATTACCTTGGCTCCATAATATAAACTATAGGGGGCAACTAGTCTCATGTAGGCGACTCTAGGTGTACTCCATAACTTACTTTAGTTGATAATAAATATTCACAGATAAATTAACTTAGGAGTATCCATTATGAAGAATTGTTTCCTTTAAATTCAATTATTATCTTTTTACTATCAGGAGCGAATCCTTTCTTATTAGAAGTTGATGTCTAATGTTTCTTTTGGAATTAAGAGTGTTGCTTGCACTAAATAAGAATTATGTTTTCTGATACTCAATAGATGACTGAATAATGAATATCAGTTTTCTCCCCAACTTGTCTCCACGTCTCTCTCCTTCCTCTCTGTTTTCTCCCTTTTCTTGTGATTTATCTCTCCATTACTTTTCGATCTTTTCCCCTCCATTTTCTCTTACTCATCATCCTACAACATTTTCCCAGCCCTACAACAGACTATTCCAAGAGCCAAACCAAAAAAAATCATGAACTCTTGTCTATTTAGGATTTTAGGAATTTAATATTATTATTTATTTAAGTTAAAATTTTAAAAGGGTTAAGTCATCTTTAGTTTCCTAATACAGTTTGTAATTTTATAGAATTTCTATAACTTATTAGGAGTAGATTTCTTTCTCTGTATATCACTATAAATTTGGACTTAATTTTAATTGTTAAGAAGACTGAATATTAACAATAGATTGCTGAAAAAAGTATTTTGGTTTCTCTCCCTATTGCCTCAATTATTCGTGACCACTCTTCCTCTTGTATATTATTTGATAATCCATCTTGTATCACAATGGGAGTTTACTTTTTAAGCCTTTTTACTTGTGGCATAGCTTGTTCATGTGAACAAAATTTGAAGTTTACAAGTTTATGCCACAAAAAATGAAAATAGCAGCTTTGACTTAAAGGCGTGAAACAAGAAAAACATATCTAACAAATATGTATAGCATCATCAAAATCAGTACAGATTCCAGAATCACATAAACAAGCTACTAGTATCTACCTTGCAGAGAATCTGCTAGGCTCTTCAAATACTCCCCCTCCGGATTCAAATGAAGAAGCAAAGTCGAGTTAATTAGCTTGTGATCAAGGTCCAGTATCAAATACATCTTTCCACAACATAACAAACTCTTCATATCCGTGATCTGCAAACAATCAATTTCATCATTTCCAAGTCTCAGACCTTACAAGTAAAGTTTTCCCTTCACTTCATCAGTTGAGTCGAGCAATAGAGAGCATGTTATGCATTGCTTGGATAATCATGTTTTTGTAAGTTTTGTATAGAAATATCTAGGAATTTTAAAAGGAATTAGTGTCCAACTTAATACAATTAGAAGTTTGTTTATTCCAAATAGCCTCCACAAAGAAAGTGAAAAAACGGAAACACAGGCAAGAAGTTCATAATTCCACAAATAATTGTTGGTAAGTTCACTTACAAGCCTTAGACCATACACGCAATGTACTTCTTACACCTCATCAACCACAAGAGCAAGTTACACATGCTTGTATGATCATGTTTTCTATGTTTGCATATGAATGTCTTGCAATTTTAGAAGGAATTTATGTCCTTACAATTAGATGATGTTTATAGCAAATAAGCCTCGATATAAGAAGTAAAATTAGAAAACGCAGAAACAAAGTCCATAATTCCACAAAAGGAATATCTTACGTATGTAACCAAATGTTACCCCAGATTCCTCTTCCACCTTTTGCCCACACTTAATCCCATAAGATCCCAGATGTTGACAACGATTCAATTCCAAGGACACCTCTGCACATTACAACAAGTCTGATACAAGTCAATCCAGCCCAAAGAGTTCATGTCTCAATGAAAATAAACCTCGAATGAACGATAAAACGATGATCTACTCAGAACATGTATCCTGCCATTCCACCAAAGTAGTTTCTAAAAGAAAGAGAACTGTACATATATTTTGATAAGACAAAGATCTGCAGCAAAATAATGACAAATAACACCCCAAACAAGAAGAGGTAAATTACTGCACACTGCATAACGTGGACCACAAGCCAATTAAATTGATCTAGAACAGAAGGCGAAAACTCTAGCAGCTTGCCAAATTGATTGAGGTTTACAACTCCTTTAAAGTGCTACATATCACACTTCTTCAACCAAATACTTCCAATATCCTTGGGCATCTCTCAGTGATAGTAGTTTATATATAAAAAATGACTGAGAAAACTCTAACCAATGAATTTTTGCGTTACTTGATCCTGAGTTGTATATGTCCTAAAAACGGAAGAGTGTGCATCCAAGACCTTCAGGGCATTTCACCAGTAATTAGGCAGCTATCCAGCAGTTCATCCAGTGCAGTAAAAGACGCATCAAAATATTTAGAAAATGATTCACCTGTCTCTTGTTCTAGAGTATCATGTGAGGTTGATTCTTCCTGAGCCTGTTTGCTTTCCAACATTTCCACCTTGCGCCTTTTTGTCCTAAAAGTTAATTCATTGATCCAATTGATAGAAGAAAATAATCAACAAAAAAAGTAAAAGAAATTAAATATATGTCTACCCTGTGAGATTATACAATTAAGAGAGCTTGAGTATGTGATAGAGGCATCTACGTATAATCCAACACAATGTAGGCATTATCACATGTTAAAATGAACATTGACCACACAATTAAATAATCATTTCCATAATATTGCAAAACCTCTCCCTATTCAGCTTAAATTGAAGTACATGATCCATAGACAAATATTTAGAAAGATACAAAATACATTAAGTTAATTGGTATAATTTCCAAGGAAAGTTAAAAACATAGCAATGCAAACACGAATCAACAGTCCCTATGAATCACACTGTTTGCAACAAATGAAGGAAGAGCTATACATTGAGTTAGAAAGCAGCAAAACATTTTCCATGAGAAAATACAAGCGAAAGAGTACCCATAATGGCAATACAGCTAGCATGCACGTAGATATACTGCACCAACAAAACATGTACTTAAGCAATCAAACATCTTCTTAAGAACAAAGCAAAAACAAAGGTAAGAAAAACTACAACCGATTGATTAAAATCTAAACAATGAGAGAGGTAGGAAATATTTTACTGCTAAGGAAAGATTAAAATCCACATTTTATATGTTTTTATGAAAGAATTTTCACAAGCTTGCCACATTTTCTCCCCAAAAGAAAAATTATTTATATTAAACTTTAAAACAGTTAAGTTAAAAAAAGCGATAAGTTTTTCGTAAAGTTTAAATCCTCATAATCCAAAACAAATATAAAATACCCATTGCTTTCTAGGTCTTTGTCATCCTCTTCTTCCTCGTCCTCAGCTTCCTCATCATTAGACTCTTCAGCTTCAGCTTCTTCATCAGGTGATGCCTCTAACGAATTAGTATCAGGCTCAGCATCAAGAAGTGCAGCAAAATCATCGCTACTGGGTGAGCAAACTGGTGAATTGGTCACAAGACTCGTCTGAGTCATCCATGAAATGACGCCACGTTAATTTTGAAGTTTCCAAATGTTAAACCTTGAAGAATGAAAAAAACACAAACTAAAAATATATACGCATTCCAACTCTAAAAAATTACAGCCTTTCAGATTTCCTTTATTTTCCACAGCATTCTCTTATAAACTTATAAGCTCTTACAAATATATACATTCCAACTCTCAAAAAGTACAGCCTTTTATTTTTCCGTTACTCTCCCCAACATTTTCATGTAACCTGATAAGCTAAAACCTCTAAACAATCAAATAAAGAAGTCCTTGCACGTACAATAACAGTTGCGCGTTCGTTTCAACGAAAACGAAATAACAGAAGCTACTGAAAAACGTAAAAATTGAAAATTTCAATAAAAGAATAAAATTAAAACTCAATTGTCAATTAAAATATATATAAAATAATTAATTTTATTTTTTATATATAAACTAATTACACCAATTTTATCATTTAATGAAAATAAGAACAAAACCCTAAACTAAATCTTTAAATCATATCAAGTAAATATCGCATACATCATCATACCAACTTAGTCAACATTTGCTCCACACACATACTGTGTCCCCAAACTGAAATTTCTCTTTGTCGTTAATCCAAAAATCACATACTCTATGCTTGCATCAACCACCAACATCCTTCTTGCCTTCATTTGCCGAATCTTACGCTCCCCCACCAATAAACGTTCTGTTCGCAAATTGCTATGCACTAGCCATAGAAACTTTTCGTTCACAGTCCTGCGTTCGCTTTAGCCATCGGTCCACAGCGCTGTGTTGGCCAGCCTCCCTGCACACGCACAAAATTTTCAAATCAAGCGAAACGTTTTACGTCATATGATGGATTTGTTCATACAATAGATTTGATATTATATTCCTGCTTGATCGTTTCGAGGTTTATTATCTACAAATACAATCGGGGGGGTTGCCTGTTCGCAAAATTAATTGCGTATTTTTTTAATAAATTTTGTGAGACAATGAATAAAATTAAAAATATTTAATCAAATAAATATATACAAGAATTTATTATTATTTAATTTTATTAAATTAATTTTTAAATTTATTCTTATAAAAATTTAAGTGCTAAAAAGACTTCTTTTCTTTTTCTTTTTTTTTTTATTGCTGCTTAATAAATTATAAAATAATTATAAGAGTAAAACTTCTTCTTTTTTTTTTTATTGAGTTCGTTATTTTTTAAGTTTGTTATAAACTAATTGTAAATTTAGAATTTTTTTTTTTTGGATTGATTAGATGGGGATTTGATTCCTCAATCAAATGGATTGATTGAAATTTAATTTATAAATTCGTGAATTGAATATTAATTAAAAAAATAATAATTCATAAATTCGTGGAGTAGGATACATATTTAGTCCAAAAATAGCCTTACCTTCACTCCTTTAGGATCCTTGTATTTAATTTACTTTCAATTTCTAGCTAAAGAATTTTAATCCACAAATTCATGCATTAGATGCAAATTTAGTTCAAATAATCCAATCCACGAACAGCCCAATTAATCTACTTTCAATTTTTTATAATTTTATTTAATTAAAAATTATATCAAATTTCAATGAGAAACAAAATAATTTTAATTTTAGCTTGATCTCGAATCAAATCAATTAAAAAATAACAACTAAATAATATAGAAATGATCATTTTTTTTGGGTATAAAATATGAGTATTTATTGATCAAATTACCCTCCAAATATTATTTACAATGAAGAAACAAATATTTATTTTTGTAATATATAAAAGAGACAAAGTAAATGACAGAAAATAAGAACTTGCACATCATATCACATGATAATCACACCCCATGTTGAAAATGAACGGCTGGTTTTGATTGCTAGCGAATCTGCTGTGCCGCAAAGTGCATCTCATGATAATTTCTTTGGTTTCACGGGTTGCCTAACAGTGGGCCTAAGCCTATTGGGCCTCAACCTATTTGGTATAGGCCCATCATTATTGGGTCTGTATGTTTCCTTTTCTCCAACGTTTTGTGGCCCTTGACTTGTTTCTTCGCTTCCTGTTGCATCGTCTTCCAACCAATCATCTCTCATTATAGACTGCTGATAATATCGGAAGGCTACAAATAGCATGAACACTGCATATTTGGTACACAGCAGTGTACGATAAAAAAATCCAAGAAATTATTTTCTTCCCTAAATTGGAACAAAAATCTAAAAAGACAAAAATATCCTCACCTGCCCAAATGCGAGCGACCATAGAAGAGAGATTCCATACAAGGGTAAAAATGGCAACGGAAACGGCCTTCTTGTGAGAGCATGAATCCCATGCATCACGAAAGCGTCGAATCCAAAATTTACCTTCATTTAAAGTTTATATTGGATACAAGTCAACATTTGAATACTTTATATTTATATTTTTGAAGGGCTAAAATGGCAATATAGAAATTTCATTTAGAAATTTGAAAATTGCGAATAGTTTGGGGCTCGGCCTAAATCTCATTCATGGGCTTTAGCACAACAATGCCCACATCAGGCCCGTGATTCTATTTCACTATCATATCATTATTTAACCAACTAAACACATTTAATGGACACAAATGATTCGATTAAATGATGATGATCATGGACGTGTGGGCCCTTAGGAAATCAAGTAGAGTTAGTGTGGGCCCTTAGGAATCAAGTAGAGTTCTTCATTCATGTGATGAATTTAATTTTTCATTTTGAGAAATGAGTGATGGAAAGCACTAATTCTATTCAAAGTTATTTACTAGAAAATGCATAAATTTTTTAAACTAATCATTGGAAAAGTAAATATAACAATATCATAATATTAATAAAAAAATGTAAATAATTTTGGTTAAAAGCAATAAATGACCAAAAATATTTTTGTGTAATTTAAAATTTTAGGCCAATGAAAAAGAATTTGATCTTAGAATATGGATAAATTTCATTTAGCAACACTTAAATTTAATTGTTAATATTTATATTTTATTTTTTTTTTTTTAAAAAATAGAAATAAACCCTTTCATAAAATTTCGTGGAGGTAAAATTAAAAAAAGAAAATCTATGCTTTATAAAAAAAAATAAACGTAAAGCATACTGGCCACATCGACAGGGTGGTAAAATTATGATTGGGAATAAAGCGAGTTAGCCTTAGTATGATGATGTGGACAGGATTTGGAACTTAATCAGCGCCCTTTTTGTTATGGTAGGACCCATCAAATCAATAATCAAAGAGCCGTTACATGATCTGATCTGATAAGAGCAGAATCAGACAGTTGGCTCTTGACGGAGGAGGACCCACTTGCGTTCTTAGGAATTCAAGTGCATTAAGATTAGTTGGTACAAACCTTAACCATACCCTATTAAAGTCTTGCAATAAAATGAGATACTATCATAGAGCCCCCTCAAAGTTTCAAAAATTATCAAATAAATAAAAAATAAAATATTTCGAAACCCCTTTATAGTCACCTCTAAATAACTTTAATCAAGCAATTAACCTTTTTTCAATAAAAAAAAGTTCAAAATTAAGTTATGTTATTGAAATTTTTATTTTTTTAATAATTAAAAGACTTTTGTAATAATTTTTCACTTATACCATGATTTTTTATTTTTTATTTTTTGCATTTTTTATATTTTAAAAACCTTGAGGGATGTCAATGACATTCTTTGTAAAATTTAATGTAAACAGAGAAGAAGAAAGTTTTGGTACTAAAATGTATTGATTCAAAGAACTTACCATATCCAGCTAACAGTGTTGAGTATGAAGAGTAGACTTTTGGAAGAATGAAAACTCCAAAAAAGCCTGTAACAGTGAGCATAACCGAGCAGAAGCAGACAGTTAAAAGTGAAAACTCTGTTTTGTTCTTCTTATGGGTTGGTGAAAATTAGATGTAAAACACTGAAAATTTACTTTACACTTGGTTAAATTTATTTATTTATTTATATTACTTTAAAAAAGTCATGAAACATACTCATTTTGGCCATTTTCCAGATGGTTATGGAGCTGCCACACCTAGCCAAAACAAACAGCAATATTGCCAACTGCAATTTTCATAATTTATTAATTTTTAGTGTTTTCTTCATGTGAAAATAAAAACAAAACTGGAAAAGCAAAAGAAAGAAAGAAAGAAAGAAAGAAAAAAAGAAAACGGAATTTACCTTCATTGTAGTAGCAGGATTACCAGAGAAAAGTGCTTTTAGTTTTAGTAGGAATTCATTTAAATAAGGAAGAACTAATTTTAATAACCAAATTGCTTCTTCTTCTCCAAGAACATAACTTGAATCATCATCTATGTTTATAATTCCTCTGTAAATAAAAATTAATTAAAAGAATAGCAAAAATTAGCCTTATTTTTATTATTGATTCTAGGAATTTGGGATTTACCTGCAAATAATGGCTCTGTACAAAAAGATGGCAGCAAGATAAATCAAACCCATATAGGAAATTACAGAAATAAAGCTGTGGAAAAGATAGAAAGGAATTAGATTTCAGATTTTGGGCTCTGTTTTAAAATGGAGGAAGTGAATTGAAGATCAAAATAGAAAAGCCATTGAAACTTGTTACCTTATGTTGTGATCTGTGGTGTAGGAAGATGACAATATAATAAATGTTCCAGTCCCGAAAACAAATGCAGATTTTGACATATCTCTCCACATTACTAAATCAACTGAAAATTAACAAATAGAGAATCAAATTAATGCTCAAACAAAAAGAGTTTTAATAAAAATTGGTTAAAAAATGAAAATATTTAATATACCCATGAAGAAGAAAATCTCACCTAAATTCTGCAACTTGTTTTGGGTTTCTGGGAAACTTTCGAAATCATCTGAAACAGAACCTGTAAGAAGGTGAAAAAAAGTTGCAGTAAATCATTGAACATTAAATAGGAACTCAGAATGTAATGGAAATTTACTTGTGGTTGGTTTTGAGAAATCTGAGTAAATTGCAGCTCTTCTGATGACTGGGGGAGGCTCCTTGTTAACAGTCGAAGAAATTGGAGCGCATTTGTCCTGAAATTGATTGAATTTCTTCTCTTCATTGACAACAATTTTTTCAGGAGCCTGTTTCTGTTTTTGTTCTGGCACATTGATTTTGATTTCCTTCTTCTCAACTTCTTCAACTTCTTCCTCCTCTTCTTCTTCTTCTTCCTCTTCCTCACCAAATTCTTCATGACCATCATCAACACTATCATCATTATTAGGTAAAGCTTCTGGTGGTGATTTTTTGATCAAACCCATATTGGTAACATCACTAGAAATCATTTTCTCTTCACACACATCAAATTCTTTGCAATTTTCTTCTGATTTAATCACCTCATTCTCAACTGGGAATTTCTCATTTCCTTCATCAGATTCATCATCATTTCCCTCACATGGATTGACAAAATCTCTATTTGACTCAGACTTCACCTTCCTCAATTGATGAACTGCTGGTGATGAATTCTTCTCAATTCCGTTTCTAGTTTGATCCTCAACATTAACAGATTCAGATTTTGACTTTCTCAAAACGGAGTAAACAACCATTTCTTTGTTGCTACAAGAATCGACAGAAGAAGCTTTAACAATCTCAGATCTTGCTTTCCTTGTCTGAATTGGGCTACTCTTCTCATTTCCCTCTTCAGATCTTCCTTTCTTTTTCGAACCTGAACTTCTCTTAATTCCTCCATCAACAGAAACGCTCAAATCTTTGGAC
Source organism: Trichilia hirta (assembly GCA_035221805.1). Classification (NCBI taxonomy): domain Eukaryota; kingdom Viridiplantae; phylum Streptophyta; class Magnoliopsida; order Sapindales; family Meliaceae; genus Trichilia; species Trichilia hirta. Next base: position 708,358 of record JAWDEX010000018.1, read on the forward strand.
GCTGCTCCTGCAATCTGCAGAATTGGTCCATCCAAACTCTCAGATTTCCAAGTTTTTCTTTTCCCACTGACCCCAACCATATTCCCAGATTGCCCTCTCTTAACAATTCTTCTACCGTCACCATTTTTGTTGTTATTATTATTGTTATTTTCTTCAATCTGCTGCTTGCTGCTACTTTCTTCTCCATTATAGACTTTAATCCCCCCTTTCACTTCATCGCTCTTCATTCTGCTTTCCCACACAGAACCAGCTGCAACACTGTTCTTAACTCCACTTCTTCTCCTACTCACATCCATTTTTCTTCTTCCCGTCTCTCCTATATATATATATATATATCTAACTACACAGCCATTAATCAGAAAAATTTTTTAAAAATAATCTCTTTTTTCTTTCCCTCTGGTGATGAACAATGAGTAGTGCTGGGACAGACAAAGATGTTATCATTGGATACGAGACTTGAAGATCAAGAATTGGAGGTTGGTGAGGGCAAAAAGGAGAAAAACATTGGGATATCTTTCTCTTACCAAGCGATTGAGATTTGATACAGAGAGATAAAAGAAGACTGTGTTGTAAGAGGAGAGTTCTTGTATTTTTGCTTTACTGCCTGTGGGATTTACACTTTTACTTTTTAATCTGTGAAAAGTACGAGATGGGTGGTGGGTCTCTTCTCACTCTAGGAGAAAATGAAAATATAAGACTGACGCTTGCAGAGAGAGTTCACAATTTTCAAGATATATTCTATAAAGTCGACGGTCTCACATGCAAATACAGTTACTGCTTTGCTTACAAGAGATTTCTCATATTTGGGTTTCTTTTACAAATTTTCCTGAAGCTCAAGCCAGCAAATGCTCAAAAACTTTAAAAAAAGGAGAAAAAAACAACTTTTTTCTTTTAATAAAGAGAAAAAATCTCTCTTGTAAGGTAAGAAAATGTAAACCATATCGTGTTAATTATTTATTGTCGATGGATTAATAATGAGAATCTTGATTATTAATTGTGAGAGAGAGTGAGAGAGTGATGTTTAGATTTTGTTTTGTTTTGTTTTCAGCTAAAAGTCAGTACAAGCAGTGATTCAATGATTCAAAAATTACATTTCAATTTTGCATTAGGAGGATTGAATTTTTGACAACTATTAGAAATGCATTCTATAGCCCTAAATTTGACGAAATTATTCTCCAAAGAAAGAGATTCCATATGCCATTAAAGTAGTAGGATAAAGAAAAAAATTTTGGCAACTTTAGTGGTGAAGATGATGATGATATGCTTGTTTTTGTTGAGCCCTTTATTCTAACATAATGATATTAACATTATTTTATTGTTTGATATTAAGTGTTAAAGAAAAAATTAAGTACAATGGTCTCGATTAGGTCGCCCAATAATACATTATACATTATATTTCTTAAACATTATGACTTTAAAACCATATTCATTACTGTTTGACGAAAATTTTAAGTATTAAATATTAATAAAAATTAAGTAAATTTTATAAAAAATATTCTTTTAAATTTGTAAAATACCATGAACTTAAACTAATGTATTGTTTATTTTTTTATTGAATATCTAAGAATTTTAAATAGATGTCATGTCTAAATCTCAATGTTCTGTTTGATTTTTTGTCTGAAATTTGAATATAAATATTAAATTATTTATTTTTATTAAATAAAAAATACATAAAAATTAATATTTTTACCTTTATATTTTTATAAATTTACTTGTTAAATAAATAATAAAATCTTTAATTTCTTTTATGGTTACGTAATTATCTTAAGTAGATAAATTCAAATAATTTAGCATTAAAGCAAAAAAACAAACAGCCTCTAAAGTTAGAAATTAATTAATTTTTTTAAAACATAAATTTGTATTCCAATTTAAGAAACAAAAACACCAATAAAATACCAAACAAGTAAACAAGAGTCAATTCACGGATTGGATTGGTGAAAATCATCCTTGCCAGGCATTTGCAAACGTGAGGACCACGCTATTCTTTATTTGGGGGTTTGTGGTAGACACAACAAACCAGAACATGACAATAATAAATAAAATAAATAATTAGAAAAGACCGTATGTTTATTAACAACTCACAAAGACTAAAATGGAATAATAATAATAAAAAAAAAGTAATTAACAAAAAAAAAGTGTTTTAAATTTTTTTTAACCTTTTGAATCTTAATTTTATTTGAACCAAACATTTGATGAGAAAATAGATGAAAAGTTATAACAGCATTTACTGAACGTAGTCAAGTGATTTTATTTTGAAAAGACATTTGTGTTGGTCTTGAGTTTAAATTTTTTAAAGTGCATTTAGGTGTAAGAGTTTAGTGTAGTTGAAGTTTTATTCTATACTTAATACCACTACAGTGTGATCGCTGTACATTATCTTAATTGATTTAGAACAAGTATTGTAAAATCTGCGAATACGTACGTTAAAGAGATAAGTGTCTGACCCGTATATAGCCGGCTGCTGCAGTAATAACTGAGTATAAGAGTTTTCTCGTTATTCAAAAAAAAAAAAAGTTATAAGAGCACGATGGCACCCTATTATTTATAAAATGTCTAAAATCTAGTATTAAATTATTAATAACAATAATTTTTTATAAGAATTTTTGAAATTGCACGCAAAGCAATGCTAATTTGCATAAATTAATATTTAAAAAAATGCTAATGTCTGTTTATCAATAATTTTTTTTATATAATTTCATGCGTCAATAAAATATAAATATTTTTATAAACGAAAATATATAGCATTTGAAACAAAATTGTCAATATAAAATGATCTCTAGCCACTATAAAAAAATTAATTTTGTTGATTTGAAATATTAAGCAAGTAGCAAATTAAGCATCTAGACTACATTAATAGTAGAGCATCAAAATTCATAGGATTCTAGAGTAGACAATAATGTACAAAGTTGCACTTATAATATATACTTCATTATCGTTGTCCATTATTACCCCAACATTTATAAAGTCAATCGAATAGCTAGTTAGAAGGGTCAGTAACTACCAACTACTCAGTAAACAATCTTTTAATTAGAGAGTTATATTTTATAATTGCGATTTCAAAGTTTCATTACTTTATTATAATATAATTTAAATTATTATTGGATTCTTTGATTAAATGACACTTTTCCCTTTTTATCTCTATCCTCAAACAACGAAAGTGCTTTTGTGATAATTAAAAGGTGCTTCCTTCATCACCAAATTTTTTTCGAGTTATGGTCCCAAGTAAGGTTGAATGAACATGGGAACGTTTGGCCGTTGGCGTAAGACTGACTGATGGAACCCACAAGAAAATAGTACTTAAGCACTTGTTTTTTTCGGCAGGGCTAGCGTAAACCCACCACTGTCTACCTTTTTTATTGCCCTTTTTGCTCGTGATGACAAATCACATGTTTCGCTCACCGACAAAACACTTGAAGTTTCTACCATTCTTAATAACTTTCAATCTTACAAGTTCTTTGTAATGAGAAATAATAAAAAAAAAAACTATAATATATATAAAATTTTATTAACGACCGTCTTTATGTACTTTTTAAAATTTTTATATTTATTATTTATAATAATTTTTAATATTGAATAAATTTTAATATATTAAAAATATAATTTATTAAAGATAAAAAATATTATAAAATCACTCGTTAAGAAAATTCTCATATATATTAGAATTTGAAAATCCTTTGCCATTATTGATACGGTAACCTTGCTCTACCTATACAGAAAGGACAAAAAACTGAAATATATTACCTAAACTTCACACAAATTGTTCATGGATTTATTTCTTTTGGGATTTGAGTTGAAAATAGGGATTGGAAAAGGGAATCATACAACCGGTGAGGATTTTTCTTTTTATAGTAATGAGGGAAACCTATATTTTGTTCCGTTGAAGGCACGTGACTTGCACAACACATAATGAAGTATTGAAATCTAATAAACAAATAGTAAGCATCTCATTTCTCACCATCCAACAACAACATTCAAGCAGAATAAATTTTATAGATATTTGTAACCATGATAATATTTGTAAGAGTTGGAAAAAAAAATGGCCCATTCACACACATTATTATAAGAATACCATATACCATATCAGTTATAACATTTATCATGTCATATACCATACCAGGTACAGATATAAACTAACATATAAATTTATTCATATAAACTAACATAGCTTTGAATAAATGAAAACATAAAAATCATAAGTAGAATAAAGAATCACCCCCATTAATTGGCACAAATAGTTATGAATAGAAGGTTTGTATCTTATTATTCTTACCATTTTGTTCCTTCCATATTTGGTGTCAAGAAGGTCACTCAAACCTACATTGGCATCTTGGGTGTAAGCAATTTACAATATATTATGATTTTTTTTCACTGACTCTTAGACTATCAAGAGCTACAAACCTAAAAGCAGATCCAAACAAAGTAAGATATAAATTTTTTGGTTAATGGGTCGATAGAAATGGGTAAACAATAATTAATGGTCAACTGCCTTGATCTCATCTGATATTAAAATGGGTTAGGTTTCATACTCCTATTGACAAATGAACCTAAATTTAATCAAATATCACGAGGAGAAGGGATTGGATTGAGTTACAAAAAGATATTGCATTAGTTGAAATCTGAGCTAATTGAAAATCTCTACACAAACACATCAGAATCATGCATATTAAACAACATATTAACAACACTACTCCAATACTAACACCACATGCTTGGCCATTAATATGTAATTAGGGTTATATTACATCCGCTATAATGTAATGACTACGACCCGGACTAGTCTTCTCTTACACAAAAACTGGAAATTCTAGCACAAAATTTCGAAATGTCTAAAATAGAAAGCACAAAACTTATAACCCTCCTTTTACACAAAAGTCGAGAAATCTCGACATAGAAGTTGAAAATTCTAATATAACACTTAAAATCTTGAATGTATGGTAGTGAATTACTAATATTTAATATTATAAATCTAACGTTGCATGTATCAGTTTTATAGGAATAATTGTTGACATTTATACTATTTTACTCCATTTCTAATATCAACACTAGAATTCTTTCAGCTTTCCTAACAAGCAAGAGTGTCAATGTAGTATGATGAAACTAACCAGCAGTAATAAGATGAGAGGTGAAAAATCTTATGCTTATAATATGAAGATGAGTCAAGTAGATGCTAAAAGGGATAAGATACACAATACCGTATTATGTGGCAGTAAATCTGTTTTCGGTTGCTAAATGCACTCTTAAGCTTTCTTAAATCTGCCTATTATCATTGCGGCATACCTTGACTGGAAATCTGAAGGAAGATTTACAATACAGTGAAAAGAGATGGTTAAACTTAAAACTAATAACTGAATTTCAAATAAATCAGAAGCCAAGCAAACAATTAGTAATTTTAAATAGGAAATTAATAAAGCGATACTAGGAGGAGAAGAATTATATATTACCAAACAATGATCTTAAAAAATGTAAAAGGGCAATAGCACAAAGTCAATCACTAGAAATGTGAGAATCAATTCAAAGTGAAAAGAGCAAAATTGGAGAGTAAAAAGATTCGCTATCAACCAAGTCCTTATTTGAAACTACTAACAACTATTAATTCCATGAGATAATTACAAGTTGCCTATTGAAGAACATGATTTCGCTGAACCTTCATCTCTGATCAAAACAAAAAGTTAGAACACATTAAGTAATCGTGTACAGGTGAAGAAACTGAGATGTAATATTAAAAATCAATTGAGACGAGTCAGACAATTAAACAGAAATGGAGAATAGACTAGGAGAGGCTCACCAAACAGGAGGACATGTTCAATCTACGTGTCTGCAGAAAATTATGGCAGTGGTCCTATATTTACATTTCAGATATGATCTATCAGTGAAATATACGTTCCTGTCAAACATCAATGAGATCCTCTATCACTTCTGTCGGAGGTCCCTGCTGTGCTGGATTACAAGTTATTTTCTTCTTTTGAATTAGGAAATTTGTGTTGAAGAAGAATCAGCTGACGTGGCCACTCTGGATTGGAGTATGTAACAAATGTTCAGACTCCTTATGTGAAGCATTCATCTTTGACTTCTCAATTTGAGCCATTTTCTTCTTTTATAGATCAAGTTGTTTGCTGTTTTCATCATGGGCTTTGTTAAACATCCTCACAAAGTTAAGCAGCGATGAAATGACAGCAGCAGTTATTTAGAGGAGTAACAAAATAACTGTTAATCATTCCAAGATCCGTATGTGGTCACAAAGTGATTGTATACAACATACCTTGCTCAAACGGACAATGAGATGGATCTTCTCCAAAATAAAGAATCAATGCATCCACATTTGTACCCTATAATACATTGAGATGTGGGTAAATAACATTATCATGCAGCAAGTATTAGAAAAAATTGAATGCTCCCCTTCACAGTAAACAGTTTGGCAACTTGTCACTGTGCAATACAGTGAAGTCAAAGTCCTCACTTCAGCCTCAGCAAGATGAACTCTTTCAAATTATGAGCAAGAAAGACAAAGCAAGAAAAATAATACAGAATACAACAAAAAAAAAAAAGAAGGGAAATATGAAGAAGCGGGACCAATTAATATGTATAAATATAAAGCATGACAACTGATGCAGTCAAGTTTAGTCCCAACTTATTGGTCACATAATTATCCAACTTCCTCTGCTTATCTCAAAAACAGTCTGATACAATGGAGCAACACAAGCACGGGTACAAGCCCACAATATAGAGATATGAAAACAAATTAAAAGAACTTTAAGAAGATTTGAACACAGGCAATGAGAAAATTGATGAGACCTAATTTATCATAGAACAACATGATCCTCCAGCAATTAAGAATATAATATCTCAAATCTATGGACAATATTGATGCATGAGCAGTAATTTCCTTGAAAACTCCTAAAGTAGAGCTTTCAATGAAAACTGATTACTGGTAGCTATAAGTGAAATTGCCAAAATGCCAGAAAAATGCAAGCTAACATGCTTAAATACTTACGAAAATTTTCTGATATAGGATCATCATTTTCAGCCATGGACAACTCCTGGACAACATTTTCCCCCATGCTTAAGGCTTACATTTCTTCTGCCAAAAATTTCAGTTGTATCTGATGGAAATCACAGCTCCATCAGAATGCCAGCCATTATCACATAATGATTTTCACTAAACAGAATAAGGTTACCTTAGATGCAGGTTCCAAACTGGTGAGGTCTTTCGAAAAATCTAGAAGTTCTGGTAATTTATCGGCCAGCACCTACAGGTATCAAGCAGAATTAGGTGACAACTAGTAATGCCAAGGAAGTTACAAAACTAAAAGATGACTCATAATATGTTCAACCATAATATATAAATGCATATAACATAACCAAATTTGAATGAAAATGACTTGGCACTGATATAGCTTAAACAATAGTAGTGGGAGCCCACATATCAGCTTAAAAATTTGGGTTTAGTAGCCTCTTAACATGATGTCAAAGCCAATTTTCACTTCATTGAAATGGCTTGTAACACGTACATCCGTCATAATTTAAGCATGCTCACCCAACTCAACATTCACATTTGAACTTTAACCTTAATCACAACAGTATGAAATGTTTCTTAACAATCCTGTTAGACCCAACAATAATCTTGGAGGATCTCCTGGCAATTTTACTCTGATTTTCTATTAATATATATGCATTTTTATTTACACTGATAATACCACAAATGCATTGGACTACAAAAGTGTTTAAAAAAAAATTTGAAGTACTTAAAAAGTAAAAATTTGTAATCTTTAGCAACTTCTAGCACATTTTGGGGTGCATAAAATTCGATTCATAGACAAATGAACTAGCATACAGTCTGCACATCTGTTACTCTTTATCTCATATATACACATATGGATGACATATACAATTGCCCCACAAGTACTATCCAGATGAAGATATAAACAGTCACAGAAAACTAAATGCATATTCATGTAGAATATTTTAAGTCAACAGCACTGATGGTGATGTTCGTAAGGATCAATCACTTTTTGTACCTTACAACGATAGTGCATGAGTCATCTTGTTGTTTCAAGCACATGTATCAGTGAGGTTAAGAAGGCTATCTGACCAAAATCCAACTGCAGATCCTGAACAGACAAAGGGTAAAAACAAGGTTATCTTAGGTTAACATGCATATAGTCAAGCCAAAGCCAATACAGAATAGGATTTGGATTTGCTCTGGTAGGGAAACATATTATGCATGGGAAATG
>JAWDEX010000018.1:718267-748044 GCA_035221805.1 Trichilia hirta
AATAAATGAAACTCCAACCAAAAAGGGAGTAAAGGTGAAGAACTAGATGAAAGGTAATCCAATGGCTTGTCTATAACTAAAGTTATGATAATAGAACAAGCCCTATCTTGCCTTGCTTTTTTTCTTTTTTCTTTTTTCTTTTTTCTTTTTTTTTTTCCATATTGTAGAAGCCATTAGGCTTTCTAATATATTACATGATAACAATATTCTTCTTAATTTATCTCAGGGATAATTGCAATATGTAAGATAACAAAACATTTAGAATAAAAGTCCATTAAAATATGATTGATGTTTAGAAAAAGCACTAAAATAATTTTTCATAATTATTTCAAGAGCTTTAAACATAATTCGTAGTCTAAACTCATTGCCTTGTGCAATCTCACAATAGATCTCATTGCTTGATTATGGTGATTACAGAAGATACTAATGACTTCTGCTTAAAGATTACATGATAGTGTACTTTGCTAACAGACAGCAATCAAACGTTTAACTCACCCCTAGCAGTTCCCTGGTTTAAAGCATTTCCTAATGAAAGAATCGTCTGCATTATTCTCCTCAATTTGGCAGAATTTCTGACCTGATAGGAATATCAGTAGTGAGGTTAATGTAATGTTAATCTTTAAATATTCTGACCTATTCTACAAACAAAATGACTATCTTGCCTGTTCTGCTGCAGAGTTCACAACATTCAAGCTATTTCTAAGGTCAGAAACCTAAATATCAAAACAGGAAGACTCAATTAATAATCAACATAAACTCAGAATGCTTAGAAAGCAGGTAGTTGAATGCTTCATTTGACCTGGGAACGAAACTGCATCTTAAATGAGAAAACTCTAAGCTTGGATTCTACTCGTGGAACTTTCATTAACTCCATGAAGAACTGTTGAAGCATTCAAAAAAAAAATTAACTGTCAAGAAGATCCTGAAAACAGATTAAATACCAAATTGATCCAAATACATAATACAGATACCAGAGCTTTCCCACATAACACAGTTATATAAGCCAAGTAGGTGTCTATAATTTGTCTTGAAACATTAATGCACAACAAAGTGCTAAAATGAAATTCATTAACTCTGCAGAAAGTAATTCAAACAACCTTCGAAAATATGCTCTTCAGTCTAATAAAAAACAAAAAATTTTTGCAGTGTAGACAGCAGATAAATTTTGCTGAAGGCATAGGAGTTGAGATGAATCACCCAATAATTATTAATTTTGATAGAGGAATGATAGGGGACTGACTTTTAGGTCATAACATCTATGCATGCAGCGGGTAACGGCACTAGTTAAGCAGATGAAGATGGCTTCCAAAAGGCATTGTACGAAACACAACAACACACTAATTGTGCATTTGCTTGTTATTTAATATCTTAACTTCTGTCCAACTAATTGCATACGGATTAGGAAGATTCACCCCGCAGAAAATAAGAATCCATAGTTGAGAAGAAATAATACATAAGAAATAACATCCTACATACCTGTTCACACTTTCCCAACTTTTCCTTGTCTCCAGTGTAGCCCTAAACAAAGAATGCACAAAAGCAATTTCAAGTCAAAAATCAGGAGACATGCCTTGAGGTATGTAGCATTTCAAGGAAAATAAAAAGACCGCAAATTAATTAAAGAACAGCATTGGATTAATATTAGAATGAACGGATTTAAAATTAACATTCCATTCAATTATGATCCATTTTACCTTCAGCTGTTCCGTCTCCTCCTTTGTTGGACAAAACTTTATAAGATTTTCAACCTGATCAACATCTAATGCTGATTCCTCCAGATCAAGCACGAAACTCTGTCAGTGTTCAAAAGATAGCATAAATATAATAAATCAGGGACATTTTCTTATGATGTGGTTTGCATTTTATAAACCTTTAAATAAGTTGGTTTTGTCAAATCCTTGAGAGATAGTTTCTAAAAATGGAAGGTCATCTCAGTATCACCCAGTAAATTTATTCTAGAGCACAATAAAAACAGGGATTTGCTTCATCATTGCTCAGATTCTTAAATCAGAAGTTCAGAAAATAACTGAGACATAAGGTGAAATCCTGCTACCGGTTTGATTTGTATCTATGATTTGATTTGATTCAGGCTTTGTATTTGTTATTTGACTTGGTCTTTTAATTTCTCCAAAGACAAGTAATTTCACGCGAGAAATTTACTTTCTTATCCAATCCAAGTTGAACTGTATATGCTCCCAAGTAAATCGTTAATTTCAAAGAGCTGCTTGGAAAAGAGTTAAAACAGATTGTGCAGGAAAGAGAAAAAGAGGGGGAAAAAAGACAAGCGCATCATTCTACTTATATGGTAACACAAATGTACATTCACAATTATAACCTAATAAGGTAAAACAAGGATATGGCTATCCAGTAGATGAACCACATAATATGGAATAAGGAGTTTAGATGTTGAGTTATCAATTTATTGAAGTTCACAACATAACCTAGACAAGGTAAAAAAGAAAAGCAACAAGCACATTGTTCAACATTCACCCAGATAAGGTAAAACAAGGATGTGGCTATCTAGTAGCTGAACCACATAATATGGAACAAGGATTTTTGATGTTAAGTTATGAATTATTGAAGTTCACAACATACTTTCTATTTATATTCCTAAAGGAGCACATGGCCACAAGCAATAAACTGTATGATTCCTATTACCATTAAGTCTTGCAATGGAACCTTGACCTTTGAAAGCATGATTTCACAATTATATGCTCGCCTGTGTTCAATCTGCAAAACAATAGATCATTTAGAGAAAAAGAAAAGTCAATACAAATACATGCTCATGACATCCATATCATCACTAGAAACGACATACAATAGGATCATAAGGTACTGTCTTGATTCATGTCCTGGTATATAGTGAGTGATAACATTGCATGAAGGACACTAAAAGCCTCAGTTACTCTCCAAGTTTCAAATTTCCAACACACAGAATTCAATATTGATAATGATAGGTCTATTCTCAAGTTGCTTCATATTTTCTTTGCACAGCACAATCTTGACATTCATCCTCCCTTAATGAGGTCGGTGACCAATGATCAGATTCAGATTATACATATGTAAACAGCAGCAATTTGATATAGCAAGATCTTAGCAGAAAAATGATGAAATATGTACCTTTTTGATGGTTTTCATTATAAGCTATTTTACTGTGGAACTATCATATTTACTTCTTGGTTTTAAACTACATGACTATAATCATAAATAATAAATCACAGTAAAAATAATCCAGTTAATCATATATTGATTATATCACTACAAAATTTCAAATTCAACAGCCTAGCAACAGTTCATAAAAGGAGTGCGTTGATCAATATGCTGCCAAGATAAATTATATAATAATCATACAGTACCAGATAATCATAATTCTAACAGGGATAAACAAACATGTACAAGGAACAATATGAAATTTTTGATTGTTGTGCTTTCTTATGGTTAGAAAATCATGGGTCATTTGGTTTAACGAATGTGATTATTCTTGTGTTGAAATCCATAAGAGGAAATAGCAAGGACTAACGAGAAGTCATAAACAAAGATTCTTTGAAAAAAGATAATGCCCAGCATCTTTTAGATGATTGTTTCCCAAAAACATCACCTGAATACCAATGTTGACAACTTCAAGGAACAAAAATATGTAAAATGAACTGTGCATTACATATAAGTTAACATTCAAAATTGCATTACCAGTTGCACTTTATCTACTTTAGGGCCACGTTGACCGCGCTGACTTGATTTTCCACTGTGATCTGAATTTGGTGCTGCTGCTGAAAATAGATTCTCAAGTTCTTTCATGTCAATCTCTGGAGCCCTACAATAAGATGTAACAAAAATTGAAGTTCATGAGACCTGAAGGCATACTAAGCACAATTCATTATATAAAACAAAGTTCTCTTTTTGCAAAGCAGAACTCACTTGGAAGCTTCACCAGTTTTTTGTGCTTCAGCCCACAAGCTCCCTTGGACAGCTCTTGTTAACTTCAACCAATGCAAGGGCTTCAATTTCTTGGTTTGATGACTTCTTGAATTAATAGTACGTGACAATCCTCCCTTTCCATTAGAGGGAGAAATTAATGGTGGAGAAGGAACTGCAGAGCCTGCATTGCCAACTGAAGAAGCAATACCAGTCTTTGAAACTCCGTTAGAAGCATTAGGTGGAGGTGGAGCAGATGGGACTGGAGAGATATTTGAGGACAAAGTGGGAGGAGGTGGAGGTGGCGGGGGAGCTGGAGAAGAATTTGAGGACAAAGTGGGAGGAGGTGGAGGTGGCGGAGTAGCTGGAGAGGAATTTGAGGACGATGTGGGAGGAGGTGGAGGCGGTGGTGGAGCTGGAGAGGAAGCAGTGGAACCATTAGATGTTCCTGAACAAAGAGGAGGAGGTGGGGGTGGAGGAGGTCCAGCTGTAATAGCTGAATTCTCCTTCAAAAGTGGCAATGGAGGAGGAGGCAGAGTTGGAGAAGTGGTAGGGGGAGGAAGAGGTGGTGATGGAAGCGACGTTGGAGCTGTGGGAGGAGGTAGAACTGGTGGGGAAGCTGGAGATGAAGTGGAAGAACTGAAAAATCTTCCAGAAAAAAGAGGAGGTGGAGGTGGAGGAGGAGGAGGCTTGGCTTTAACAGGTGATTTCTCCTTCAAAAGTGCCAATAGAGGAGGAGCTGATGTTGGAGGAGGTAAAAGGGCTGGAGGTGAGGGAGTCATCAGTGAAGCAACCATAGAAGTTTGAGGGGAAGAAGCAGAAAATGAAACATCTATTCTACCTGAGACTGGAGTCTTCAAAGGCGGTGACTGATAATGAGATGGAGGCGTTGAAATAGGTGATGAAGCAAATGAAGGGGGTGGAAAGGAAGGAGTAGTGCTGGAAGTGGTACCTGAGGGTGAGGTCTCTGGACCAGGTTGGGGGCTGACTAAGGCCAATTTATCCCTACCTTGTAAAGAGGTTTCACTTTCTTTGGTCGTTGGTCTTGATGATGAATGATGAGATGGAAATTGTGGAGGTGAAGTAAATTTTGGGGCACTAGAGGTCATGGAAGGTTGTGGTGGAGGAGGTAGTGTAAGTGTTGGTGGTGAAATTGAATCACTTTTGACTTCCATTGATTCAGGTCTGCATGACACAGCAGTCGGAGTTGGATCTGAGACAGTTGGAAATGTTGCTATTTGATGAGTGACTTTGGGACTTGAAGATGAAGCATGGTCATGCAACAGAGGTTTAGCAACAGGAGCTTGGGATGAATCATGATGCCCTGATACCAATATAGATGAATCTTGCATAGAATTACAAATAGGTGAAGTAGTCTGAGAAGCCTCAGGTGCCTTTTGGGACATAACTAAAGGTTGAGGAGGTACTGGAATGGTATTCCAGGAGACTTGAGGTTTTTCCTTCCCCTTACTGTCATCGGTATTTGGTGAGGGAGCAATCTGTGTCTTTATAGCAAAGGGCAATGAGGTCTTAGACTTATCCTCCGGTTCAGAATGCCTTTTATGATATTTAGGACTTGTCTCCTGTAGCAGAAAGTCGATTCCCATTCTTGGGGGAGAATCAGTGTGTAACTTCTCTTCGACATTTGATGCACTTATGTGTTGAAGCACATTATGTGCAAAATCTGCTCTGTTTTCTAGCCAATCTACATGGTTAAAAATTTCATGAACTTTAGTAAATGCTTCAATTGGAAGGCCCTCCTTCTCCTCAAAGCAAGAAAAATCTGAAACAATGACGGAAGAAGCAGTATTCATCTCCGAAAAAAGAATCTTCATCCAAAATACACTTGTGTTAGAAAATAAAAACCCATCAAAAAGTTATGCCCAATCAAACAGGGTCATGCCATATACCTCAGCTCTGAATTCCTTTGGAAATAGGTCTTTAGCATCCCACAATATGTCAACTTCATCACAATTAAGCATCAAAATATTTGATCTGATAAAAGCTGTGTTAAAAACAACCCTGAACATCATCTCTTCTCGTTCCATGTCGTCATTCAAGCTGATACACTCAAGCACAACATCACCTTGAATATGGCAATTGATGTCAATTTTAACTAGTTGACATTCAGCCTGCAGACAAAGAGCAATCGTTTCCAGCCAATCATATGTTTTGGACCCCAATGTAGCTGCATTTTAAAGAACATATTCTCCTAGAAAATTATAACGGAGCTATTACAAATTATAAATAAATACAAAGAAAACTCTGCCCATGAGAAAAAAGTATAATAATACAGAAAATCATAAAACCGGAACCATCGAACTGAGCATAAGAGTCCCAGGATCCAAGTCAATTATGGCATATTCACCCATGGGCACAATCTAAGCTCCCAAAGATCCAACCCACATAAAACCCAGCTTTTAGGTCTTAAAAAAATTAAACGAAATTAGTTATAGATCAATCATCTATATACTTTCAAGACCTAGAAACTATCTATAAGTTTTATACAAGTCAATATAGTTTATATGGTGTAAATTATGCAACATCAGATGCACCTAATCTTAATATGCAATATGGTACAGATCCATTATCCATACATGAACCCTCCACCTTCAGTTCAAATCTTGAAACTCAAGGCTTTTTATCAAATCTTCATATCAAAACACATTAAATGTCAAAGACAATCATAATAAGCAATCTTAAGACTATCAGAAGAAGCAACGCTAAATTGACTACCAATTCAAACTCCTGAGAGGAAGCTCCATCCTTGATCATTAATAATATTGCCCACTAAGCGGCCCATGTATCATTATTTTGGATTCTCTAGAATTTTCCTTATGAAAAAGGCCTTCCAGAGCCAATTACAAATATTGGAGTAGTTATATTTCTTGGCTTCTAACTATTAATCTAGGTTGGTTTCCTTTTGTTTCTTTAATTCTTTTCATACAAACCGCATGAAAGTAAGGACAAGTTAAATACGTGAACACAAAAAATTTCTATGGAGTTCACTAATAAGTGTTAACAAGTTCACCTAAAAGAAACTTATAACGTAGAAAACAAAAGGGATATGATAATACCTGCTTATAAAATCGGACAGCTTTACTTCCTTTCGTTGTTGAGAATAAGACCTTGGTGCTTCGATCATTAATAAGAAAGGGATCCTGTCCATATATCCTAAAAATTGGACGACAACCACCCTCTTCACCAAAATTAGGAATAAATCTGAGAATGACACAATCCAAGGTGAGAACTCTGTCCAGAGGAGGCCATTCTGAGACCAAGTTCCTCCTCGAGACATACTGCAAATACCTCAGTTGAGAAGGAACTGGATTCAGTGGTGACAGAAACTGCAAAAGCTCACGAGGAGCCTGCCGATAAATCATGTCCAACGTCTTCTGCTCTCCACTGTACTGCTTCTTATAAATCAAGAGAGCAGCTAACATGAAAGCCAAAACTGGCCAACCACCGCGCTCACAATGCATTATCAGCACATTATTCTGCCCAAGTGATAGCCAACTCTCTGTAGATCTCAGAAAATGGTGGATCACCTCCATTGTGAGCAATGGGCAACCCTCATAGTGCCGAGGGTAGTCCATTATGGTTATGTCATACTCAGACAAGACATCAGCCATCAGGCTTTTTCTCTGTTCTTCACGGAAATTGAACACCAACAGCTGGGCATCTGGAAAGTCTTCTCGTAGTTGACCAACTATTCCCCCTATATACTCTTTATAATTTTCTTCTTCCCATGCATCGGTTGTGAAGCAGCAGTTGAAAACTATAGGCACATGAAATAAGTTACTCATTGCAGTAATCTTTCTAGTTTTAAATGACAGAATCAATACCATTAATCTTCAATTGCCAATAAAAATAGTTTAAAGCGTCTCTCTCCTGGACTTAAAGTGTATAAACTTCAATGTCCTTCATTTTGAACAAACAAGTAATGCAAGAATTCAACCGTCAGGATTAAGCAATTGCTGTCAGATTACCAACCAACATCACTATTCTTCAGCCAACATGAATTACTAAAAATCTATTAAACTCCTGTTTTCCAAAATTTTCCATTACAATATACAGTAGAAAAACAGCATCAAGATCATTGAAACACATTTCAACCACTTACAATACAGAAGGAAAAAGAAGAAACAGCAAGTTTGCCCGTTCAAAAATATTTTGAAAAACAGTTTTCTTATAAACTGCTTGTAAACCAAGAAAAAGAATTGCATCCGGAAACGGTTAATACTAGGCAAAACATATTAGGGCTATTAACGCATTTACTACTCTTCTTCAAATTCAATGAATACCTAATGAAAAACTGCTTCATTAAATGCTAAAAAATCACTAACTCAATTACTTCCCGTTTACCCAACAACTAAATATTCGTATTCTTCTGTGTTTTCAACAATCCAAATCTGAAATCCACACATAATTTTATGCCTATACTTCCAAAGAAAAAAAAAACAAATATAAACTCTTCGTTAATTTCTCATATAAACAAACACCGAATAGAATTCAGCTTTAATATCTTCAATTCCTCTCAGTGCCAGCTCAAAAACCTCAATTTCCATCTGGCCATAAGCTACTCATAACAAAACCAACCATAGCTCGCTCATCTTCTCCGCAAACAAAAGCATAAAGCTACGAAACACAGCATATAGAATCAAAACTCAACGAAAAATCAAATAATTAACACAAATAACCAAAGAAAAAACTAACCGTAAACTCTCTCAGAGATCTCGAGCAGTCCGTCAGGTGGCTTCCGAAAAAAAAGTCTTCGAAACAACGCCATTTCCGCTCTTCTCTAAACTTCAGCTCTTTAAATCACAACAAAACATAATTCACACATTTCGCGATTTTCATTTCCGTCAATAAACAACCTCACGTCGGTGCCGGAAAGCGATTCTGTTTGTTTTTTATTTCGATTTTTTTAATATTAATTACTATTATTATTATTTTATTATTATATCCTTCGTCTTGGAGAACAAAAAGACAGCTGAAAATTCTGTTTGTTTATTGAATAACGACCTGTTTGGTATCAATGGAAACAGAAAAAAACAGTGTTTTCTTTCTTTTTTATATATATATATGCACTTTGCAGGTGACAGAAATCGGTGAAACTGATTACGAGAGAAGCGAGATTTAATGTTTGTTCGTTCGTTCGTGGGTTGGTTGGTTATTTCTGAAAACTGAAGGAAATGATCAGCCACCGACTCGCAGTGTCGCAATTGCTGACGTGGAGGATTCATGAAAGACACGTCATGTGGCTTGGTTGTATTACACGTGTCGATGTCAAAATTATTATAATTTTTAATATTTTACGATCATTCTCGTCAATTACAAATATTATAACAATAATACTCGTATCTGTATATAATAATATCAAAAGTTATCGTATTTTTTTACCCGTTGTTGAATAATTATAATTTGATGGGCATCTTATCATTGTTATTACATTTTCTAATAGTTACAGTCTTTTTTAACACATAAAGCCACAAAAGAGAAGATTAATTAATTTGTAAACATACATTGAAAGAATGTAAATTAAAATTTGTTCTTTTAATTTATAAAGTTGAAAATTTTGTATCTTGACCCATTTGGTATCAAAGCCCATGTGTGCATGAATTGATAGTTGCATTTAGGAGGAAGAACATGCAAATAATTTCAAAATGATAAACACGAAATTATAATGAAATTGGATTATTTAATACACAGGGTTACGACCTAATTAATATTTGAAGAATTTACACTGTGGAATAGATTAATTAAAAAAATATAATAGTGTTTTTTTTAAGAGGTTTGTGTTTAAGATTTAGTTGTCTATAATCAAAATTAAATTTATATTTTTCTAATAAGATAATTTGATATCCTTTTAATCAGTTGGAAATTAACAGCTATTCATTGATAATAAAGAAAACATGCAGCTCATTTATACAATTAAATTGGTTTGTGATTTATTTGTAAAGATTAAACTTTAATTACTCAATCTTTATTATTGGTTAAGTTAGTTAGCGTCACTGTATTAATAATTATGCATTTTTTGATGACTCAGTGATAAACACTAATAACAAAAATAAATATAAGTTAAGGTGATTGTATAAAAATCCTAATAATTATATAATATTATCCAATTCAAGTATCATCAACAAAAATAATATAATTAATAATAAATATTCTCGTAATTTTTTATTTATTTACTATTACTTATCTTTTTTCTTTTTTGAAGTTTTCTCTTATTTTTAACTTGACTGATCTACTATTAAATAATTAATTTATGAAAATTAATTCAAAACAGGCTCTCCACAAATAAATACCTCTGTGACTAAATTCGAACACATATTTAATTTGGTTAGGGAGGCATAGGATATAAATGATGTAATTACAGTAACAAGTATGCACTTTTAATAATACGTAAATTAATATCGGTAATTAAAATATTTTATATCATTGCTTTTACCTAGTGGTCAGTTTAATGTCATTCTTATGTTTAGAAAATCAAAATTAATATATTTAAAGAAATTGAATTTATATGTTTAGAACAAAATTTATTATCTTTATTTTAATCATTTTCAAATGAAGCCTCGCATACACAGAGAGAGGTTAATTTACACGGCATATAAATAATGAAGAAGTCATCATGTAATGTTGTCTTTGGGCAATAAGCTCAGTTGGCTAGATTTGTGAAATAATTTCCATTCGAATCCAGAAGAGCCGCCGAAAAATATCGATAATGATCCAAATAATGCTATTGAAACATTGTTTGACGTCATTTTTAATTTATTTTCTTTAATTTTTTTCCCTCTTGGTTGCTTACTAATTAATTAATTAATAAAAATTAATTCTCAACCTAGTCATGAAGTAAATTAAAAAAACAATAATTAGTTGCCACAAATTATGAAGTAATAATTTTAATATATATTGTAAAACTAATTTAAATGTAAATATTTTTGAATAACTAAATAAAATATAATCAAAATGCATATTTAAAAAAAAAAATCACACTTGCTACCAATGATGTAAGTAATTATATTCCGATTAGATTTTAATCAAATTTGGATATTACAAATAAGTCATAAAAATATTATATGCCATTTTATTTATTTAGAGGTTATTTTAGTAATTTTACCCTTCTAAATTAAAGGGTCATTTCCCACCTTCTTCTTCAAGCAAATGCATAATATATAAAATAATATGTAATAAAAATAGTTATCATTTAAAAAATAATCAATATTATAAATAAAATTTGAATTTTAAATTACTTTAAAAAAAAAATATTTATCAATTACAACGACTAACAACTATGTATTTTATTATATAGTGCAAAAAAGGTGAAGGTAAAAAATTCAATTTTATGAATTTCAGAGTTTAGACCTTGGACTGCTAAAATTTCCATGCACTATTTCATATACAACAGACAAATTTAATATGCCACGTTATTATATTCTCAGTGGTCCGTTTTAAGTGAAACTTTCTCCTTTCTGACTCTCGCTTATAGACAATCATAATGGGGAGAAGGAAAAAAATAAATATTTGCAACAATTTCACACACGCAAACAGAAAAATTGCCTACTTTGTGGTGGTCAATACGCGGGGGTCAATTTTTTTAACTTTCAAGACTTCTTCTCCCTATTCCCACTTACGGATATGATGAAATTGGTGAGCAGGATTGCAATTCGCACCGTCCAAGTTTTTTTCGGGTTTTTTTTTTCTAAATTTTTAATTCTATATTTTCTTAAATAAAAATATTAATGTGACTTTAAAACGTAATGAGATAAATATTGCTGACAAATATAATTTAAAAAATAAATTAATTGTGAAAAAAAAATTGAGAGATTATTAAATATTTTTAACTTTATTTTTAAAATAAGGTAAACCACTTCAATTTTAGAGGATACTTTTATTAATATTAATATTAATTTTAAGACAAATTTATTGATTATGATTAATTAAAAAATTTTAACCATAATAAAACTAAGTTAACAAATGGAAAGTATTGATGCCAAGGGCACGTTTCTTGGTTTTAATTTTTATTTTTTTTCCACTAATTAAAATTTTAAAAATATTAACTTATATTATTTTCCTCGTAAATAATTCAATAAAATATAAGTTTTGGTAAGTAAAATTCTATCGCATGATACATGCTATGAGACAAAGTGTTTCACACGTCTTGTTAATAACGAGTGGAGAAATAGACTCAAAAGAAAACGATGGCAAAAAATTATTCACACATTACATGTGATTATGTATATGCATAGAGTAGTTTTCAATAATTGAATTTAATGACCAAAGAAATGAAAGCTTTTGTTAGAATTGTGGTATTTTTAAAATTAAAATTAAATATATTTAATAATATTATTATTTATATTTATATATATTTAAAATTTTTATATCGTAATATTTATGACTTAAAAATTATCACATTATAGATCAAATGGAACCTTAAGAATATTTGTGGATTCATGCTTTAGAATTATTTAACCCAAAAAAAATTATATATTACGGTATATTGAATAGTATCATACAATTCTTTAATTTTTAGTAGCTTATTACGTAGACAAACTTCTATTTAAATTCATTTGTATAAATTAATATAATAATATTATAATTATAAAAAATAAGTGACAATAATATAAAATTGTCTCATTATTTTGTACGAGTAGAATTTATATAACCTAATTTTTATTTATTTTATAACAGATGTTATTGGACTTAGAACACGCCACATCTCTTTTTTTTTTTTTTTTTTTTTTAATTTCTAACATTTTCAGTATAAATTTATATAATATTATGATTAGTCTCAAGAATAAGATATATAAACCTTTTTTGATAAAAAAGAAGCAGAAAATATTTGATGATAGTCACGTAAATTCAAGCACAACTTTGGACTCGATACACATTAGTCATTGACGATCAAGATTATTTTAGAATCATTATTAAATTTCCACAACTTCCTACATTATTTTATTCGTTAATTAACTGAATGCAAAATTTATATCACTCCCTTACAAATTATGATCTTTATAAACAAAAATCTTGAAAAAAGGTTGAAAATATATAAGTTTTAGATAAATTATGGATATTTTGAATTTGTGGCTATTCAATATATATTTTGATGGTTAAACAAATGGTCGCAGCTGTCTATGTAATTCCATCGACAACCTGCTGCCATACGTACAGCAAACAAATGAAACCACGGAGTTTCGGACGCTCATTAAACCGCGGCTATTGGCTTATTTTTAGACCATCTTCCTTTCTTTGTCCCGAAAACAGCAGGAGGGGAAGGAAAGAAAGTTTATCTTTCTATCAATCTTCTTGTTTCACGTTCACTCAATCTCAAGAAATAACTAGGAGGGTCTTGTGAATTGGAATTTCTGCATTTCTGCTGCTCAAAAATGGCTTGTAGGCTTGTAGATTCTTTGTTCCTTTTCACGGTGAAAAATTCCCGGCTTTCTTTACCTCTTTCTGAAATGTGTTTGGTTGTGTTTTTGGGTAATTTATTGTAAACTTCAATTTTTTCTTTTCATTGTTAGGGCCATCGTCAAAGACCAGCTGCAAGTCATAAAATTGAATGCTATACTTCTCCTGGTACGTAAAGCTTCTCTCCTTTTCTCCATTTTATGTTATTTTCTTTCAAATGTGGTTTGCTTATTTATAGTTTTTCTTCGTTTCTTCGTTTTGTTTTATGTAATTGGAAGTTCTTCAGTATGTTTAGCTATTAACTGTATGGTTAGTCTAGCATGGTAGCTGGATTTTAGTTTGGAGTTTTCTAGATGGTACTACAAATCATTAGAATGTCACTTATTGGTAAGTTTTATTGAAATGGATTCCGGTGACATGCAAAAAGTTCGAGGACTGATTAAGGTGATATGCAGAGAATCAGTTGACAATAAACTTCTGGCTATTTATTTGGTGGATTATGCCATACTTACCTATCATCTTTCACATTGGAGCTATCAAATAGGTTTTATATGCAATGCAATTGGAAATGGCCAAAATTCACTGAAAATCTGTTCATACAGAAGGCATCACACAGACTTCCTATTTTGAATGTTCATGTGCTATGCAAGATTATACCTCAGCCCTCTTAAATGCTACAGAAAAATGGAAACTGGCCTTTTGTGATTATTGTCGCAAAGCTGTGTAAATTGAGTACATCTCTTACTGATTTTATTTGATCAACTATTCAGTTATCTTACTCAAGTGAAAAGATATCACTTTAACTGTTTCTATGCTATGTTCGCTTTCCATTTAAAAATTACCCTTAGCTATGTGACAATCTTCCTCGGGAACAAATTATATATACGTTAATGATATATATTTCCACAAATTATATATACGTTAGTGATATATATTTCCAAATAGTTAAGGATCAGAAATTATGGCTCCTGGTCGTCCACTATTGTCACAACACTTTGTTTAAATTATGAAAATGATTGAGTTACAATTTTGTTTGCTTCAATTTTCATAATCTTTATAATATTGATTCAACTTTGTGCCTTGTGGAGATTCACTGCCTGTGATGTTTTATGATTCACTGTTGTGGGCACCTTTGTAATGCCTCTTCTAGATCGACAGGATCAGTTGAAGTGGGAGAAACTTCTCTTGAAGAGAGTTAAACACAAAAATTGTTTAATTCCCAGTAGAAGGACTAGATTAATACAAGCTGTAGCTGTTCCAGTTGCATCACCTTCAGCAGAGAGTGCTGAGTATAGACAACAGTTAGCACAAAGCTATGGCTTTAAGCAAATTGGAGAGCAACTTCCTGAAAATGTAAAAATGAGGGATATCATTGATACTCTCCCCCAAAAGGTACTTTTTTCTCATAGCTTTGTCTTACAGCCTCATCAGTTTATGTTGTTCACTCCGAACCTACCTCTATGTAGTTTTTTGCCATTTTGTACCTGCTGTTGAGGGAATTCTCGTCAGATGTAGCATACATTTCAACTATGATGAATATTTTACAGTAAATGAGAAAAAAGCTGTGGAGCATTTATAATATTTCACTCTTTCATGTCTTAGTTTTTTCACAATAGATTGGGATGAAAAATTGTAAGATACCAGAAGTACCTTTTTTATTTTGTTATTTTGCATATGTTAACTTCAAAAGTCAAAACACCATCAATTTACATGTTAATTGTAATTTGTTTCTCCTTCAATTTGTATTATAAGGTCTTTGAGATTGATGACATGAAAGCGTGGAAGTCGGTTTTAATATCTGCCAGTTCATATGCATTGGGGCTATTCATGATCTCAAAGGTCCCGTGGTATCTACTTCCTTTGGCCTGGACATGGACAGGGACTGCAGTCACAGGGGTTAGTTCTGTATACATCTAGTATTTATTTTACTTTGATTTCTAACAATCTGTTGGGTTGCACTTTTATTTTAAAATACGTCAAATGCACATTTTGCCAACATTCTTTAATTTTGTTTTTGGCCCCCATGTTTAGTTCTTTGTTATAGGCCATGATTGTGCTCACAAATCATTCTCGAAGAACAAGTTACTAGAAGACATTGTGGGAACTCTGGCCTTTCTGCCACTGATATACCCATATGAACCATGGCGGTTTAAGCATGACAGGCATCATGCAAAAACAAACATGTCTGTACGATTGCCATATTTATTTATTTGTCTCTATCAAAGTAGAATTTTCAGTATGCTTTTCTTTTTTATCATATTATCTTATAATTTGGAGAAGTGTTCTTATATGATTTGTACAAATATGTTCTGTATTCTGAGTAGATCTCTAAGTCAGGAAGATGCTTGACTTTGTTGGGTCAAAATTTTATCATTTGTTGCATATATGTCTTGAATATATCAGATTTTGTCTGTCCATGTAGACTGAAAAATGTTATTAGCATTTTCTTGACTGCGAGTTCCTGCGTACAGTAAATCATTCAGCTTTTTCTGTTCATCTTATATTATATAGGTTGTATGGAGATACTGCTTGGCATCCTGTTTGGAAGGAGGAGTTTGAAAAATCACCTTTTTTACGCAAGGCGATAATATATGGATATGGTCCATTTCGACCTTGGATGTCAATAGCTCACTGGTTTGTAACCAATAATTGATGATTTATATAACTTTGGCTTACCATATTTAATTTGACCCAGTGATGATTTAGCAAACATTGTGTGTTTCTAGTTGACACACTTGTGTTTTCTACTAGGTTGATCTGGCACTTTGATTTGAGCAAATTCAGACCTAATGAGGTCAAAAGGGTGAAGATAAGTTTGGCCTGTGTTTTTGCATTTATGGCAATTGGATGGCCACTGATTATATATAAGACGGGGGTTGTGGGATGGATGAAGTACTGGTTGATGCCGTGGTTGGGCTACCACTTCTGGGTAATGCTCCTTCCTAGCGTCTTATGTTTCTATTTTGATGTATAACCAGACAAGTTGAATTAGTCCTTATCTAGGAATGGAATTTAATATTCACCTTGGAATCTGGTTTATTTTAAAATTTGTAGATGAGTACTTTCACAATGGTGCATCATACAGCTCCTCATATTCCTTTCAAATCTCTGCAAGAGTGGAATGCAGCTAGGGCCCAACTTAATGGAACAGTTCATTGCGATTACCCTCGTTGGTAATAAATATTTTTTGCTTGAATAATTCATCTTTGCTGTTGTTTCTTGCTTTTTGATTTCACATAATGGTGGAAAAAGGTTATAGAAGCCAAAATGAGATGTAGAATAACCATAATAGGTAGCCTTGAGGAATCAGACTGGAGACCATGTAGAGAAAATCACAAACTTGACAACTTGACTAGTAGGCTCTGAGTTCTATTCCTGGAGTTGCTTGAAACCAGTGAAACTGTTTGAAATTCCTATATATCTATTCCTACAGATGAAAATGAGTAGAATTTCTAATTTTACATTTTACAGGATTGAGATCCTCTGCCACGACATCAATGTCCATATCCCCCATCATATTTCTCCAAGGATACCAAGCTATAATTTGAGGGCAGCTCATAAATCTATCCAAGAGAAATGGGGAAAGGTGAGATTTTTTCTTCTTGAAACATGAGTGAAAATCTTGTATTAGTTAGAAAAGACAATAAATTGGTTTGCAAAATGCCTGAAACTACCTATATTGTGTTCAAACTTTCTAACAACATGTTCATTACTTTGATCATTCGTTTATATTGTCAACAGTATTTGAATGAGGCTTCGTGGAATTGGCGTTTAATGAAGACAATAATGACGGTATGCCATGTCTATGATGAAGAGGAAAATTACGTTGCTTTCGACCAACTTGCCCCGGAAGAATCTCAACCGATTACATTCCTTAAAAGTATGATGCCTGATCATACTTGAATTTTTGCCCCTTCTGCTATCCATTACCTTTCGGTTATATCTTACCTGTAAGCCTTTGCTTTCTTGTTCCAATTTGTTACAACTTGTTCCCATTTCTCACATGCAGTTGCTTATGCCAAACAATTCTTTCCTGTCGTTTCTGATTGAGTAGAAAATAATGATTGAAATGAAGCTTCCTGGAAATTCACCGTAGTTCAAAGTTGCTAAATTTTGACTGTTCATCGGATAAATTTGTTAAATGCTGATTAAAATTTGGAATCTCCTCTTATCAAAACCTCCACCATATAACGACTTATGCCTGCTGAATGATTCTCGGTTCTTAGTTCATTAATTATAATAAATTTATCAGGTTTAGGGACCAGAACAACTAAATAAACAACATAAGGGAAAAAATAATTCCGGATTAGAGTAAATTCTGGTTGGCACTACTGATTAATACAACTGACAATGATTTCTCTTCACTGAGCATCTTCTCTTGTAAAATAAATGGGTTACTGACATTTCCTTTTTTCTTTTTCTTTGACATGTGTGAGGGAGACTGAATTTTTTTTCACCGAATTGACCGTGGTGGGTTTATTTTTATTGGGATTAGTTCTCACATTAAGGCTTTGAAATTGGTCTATTGGAAGTAACAAAATGTAGACAATATTTAAAAAAAAAAAAAAAAAATTGATGACCTAAGTCAAGATTCAGGATTCTTGAAAAAATGGGACAAGATTGTGGGTATGATCATATCGTTGCCATAGTTTTCGCCAGAGAAAAAATATGAAAAGAAAAAAAGGCTCTTCATAACTAAAGCAAAGCAAGACACCAAACACCTTTCTTTATGCAAAGTGAAATCATAAACCGAAATCTGTCAGCTTGCTGAGCAGTTTCAACCGCTCACATGCAAACAGCATCTCTCAAGCAAAACAGAACATTCAGATAACAAATCGGGATCTTTATCAAAATCAGGAGATCAGGAAATCTACAAGGATAAGTTAACTTCGTGAAAGTATTGGTCAAACAGATGCAAAAGAGAAAGATGGTCTGTCCAAAAGAGAAAGATGTTCAAGATTCTTGCCTTCAAAATGGGAAAACAAAGCTGTAGATTTTGCATTTAGACACCTGGGACATAAGGTATGTTTGTAAGTGATGGCTGTTTAATTTTGAATTGGAAGATGAGCAATTAGTTTCGTTTTATGCAACGATGGATAAAATCAAAATTCTTGATGTATAAAATGATAGTTCAGTAATCAATTTCATTCCTTTGTAACAAGAAACAAGCTCTATAGACAACTAACTCTAAATATCTGCTTTTCTAAGTTTTTACATAGCCTATTATGTTAATCTGCAATATCCTTTTATCTGCTACAATCTAGTGAAAAAAAGAGAAGGAAAAGCATCTATCAAAGTAGAAGAACAATCAAACCAGCACAATCTGAAATCATATAATTGGGGAAGGTGGACATTCCCATATGTCAAACACATTTTCTTCACTGTGAAGAGCAAACAACCGATCACCACCAATGGAGAAATCGCAGATAGAACCTCCATAACTTCGCCGAAGCCTAGATGTGAGCACCCGATCAGGACCACAGAACACTGATATCGAATCATTCATGGAAGAAAACAGTTGGCCTTCGTGCAATGCTAGTTTCGGACAACATGGCTCATCCGGCATCTTCCCTTTCATCAACCTACTTCTTGAGCTCCATCTAACACTCCCTCCTGAAATTCTCAAATCAATGAACCCTAAATCCTCAAATTCATTCACCACACAAATGGAGTTACTCTCCTCCATTGCTATGGCATCTCTGACTCTCTTTTCGTCAACGGTTATAGGCGCACCAATATCAGACCAAGACCAAACCATATTCTTGTCCCTGAAATCCAGCAAACTGATGTAACAGTTATCTTTTCTTGGAAACAAAGTTGCTACCAACAAACAGTTACTACCATTCAACCATTGCAATTTATCAGCATCTCCAAGTGACCAACCGGGACTTTCGTAAAAGAAATCGATTTGCTTTCCCGTCACTTGGTCCCAAACTCCAATTCCATATTCATTGCTCCTTCCTTTACAACTAGAAAATATCTTATAATCACTGCTAAAACTCAATGCACCTGCTGTGTAACTCTTCACCTGATTTTCATGACTAACCTGAAATTTATATCTCAAATCTCCGGTGGATACGTTAAACAATCCCATTCCACCATCTCTACTACCTAGTCTTTCACAAACGCTAATCACAACATTCTGAGAATCAACCCAACCAACATCATTAACTCTTTGATAATCAAGATTGATTGGTGGATGTTCTTCTAACATCCAATCATATACGCGTACCATGCTACCGTGAGCCACACAGCAGCCGCCATCCGGGCCGGCCCGGATAGCGGTCCCGTCCCCAGGAGCCTGACCCGTTATAGTCCAACCTAATCTCAATCTGTTGCCATCAAATGGACCCCATTTAGCCGATCGAACATGGTCTAAAAGACCATAAAATGAAGCTTCTCTGTTGAGAAGTCTTTCGGGAATGTTTGCGGGAATATTGAGATCGCCTGTGCGGAGAAGATCGAGAAGGATGGAAAAGCAATCGGGGTTTCGATCAATGAAGGAAATTTCATCGGAATTGTTGATGAATTGTGAGTTTAAATCCCAGTTTTCATCGAATAATGCACCGAAGAATGAGTTGCGGCCTGCATTTGCGAGAGTTGTTGCCGTTGTTTCAAAAGTTCGGCCGCCAACGTTGAATTTGATTCGATCCCTTTGAATTCCCATAATGGAATTACGGATTTTTGGACAAATATGCTAATTTATATAACGAACAAACAAAAAGAATCTGCTTTGGATAAAATATTGCAAGATTATGGGACTAAAACTCTGATAAATTGAAAAGGCAGAGGATTTTCTAGGCGTCGATATTGAACAAGAGCTTCCGGGAAAGCCGGAGAAAACTCTTCTACACGTCATAAAAGAATCAGAACATAACTGCAGCAGAAAACGGATACAAACAGAACCTGAATTACAAAATGAGTTTTAGATGACAAGCAAATACAACATACAGAGAAAAGAGGGGGAAATAGACGAAATGAAAGGTAAGAAGGGAGAAATTTTGATGAAATTGCGGGAAAAAAGATCCGGGTATTGAAGATAGCGAATTTTGAAGTGGAATTGGAGAAATTTCGAGAAGTTCGATTTCAGTCGAATTGGCTCTTATTCTCATTCTCTTTCTATTTTCTCTTATACTTTTTTCCCCATCTTTTTCTCTCTCTCTTCTATTTCCTCCTTTGGTCTTCCTGACAACCAAACATAGTTGAGGAGCTTTATATATATGAACAAGTCT
The DNA here is from genome assembly GCA_035221805.1 of Trichilia hirta. Classification (NCBI taxonomy): domain Eukaryota; kingdom Viridiplantae; phylum Streptophyta; class Magnoliopsida; order Sapindales; family Meliaceae; genus Trichilia; species Trichilia hirta. The sequence continues at coordinate 738,826 of JAWDEX010000018.1, forward strand.
TTTGGTGGGCTCCACTTATGCTTTCCAATTTGCAATTTACATTTGTGTTTCCCACCATTGGAGTATACATCAAATCGTGGATGAATATAGAGTAAATCCAACGGTGGAAGTTTGAGATATCATGATCGATGTACTCTTTTTAAGAATCCGGCAGTCTACGGTAGGCTCCATCTTAAAACTTTGCCGCCTCCTTGTGCTACCCGTAACCCGCCTTTTGGTTGTTACTCAATTCAAATCCAGATGGATTTAGGGTTGAAGGAACGATGGAGAAATCATTGAAGAGACAATCTAAAAGTAAGCTTAACTATAATTTATACATAGCATAATAACAGCCAAGTTATTGAAGGTTTACTTTTTTGCAAATATATCGACATAGTTTGTCTATTTTTGACAAATAGGTCCTCGACTGTTATTGAAATGACTGAAAAACCCTTTAGTGTTAAGATAGGGAATCGGATGTTGTTATCCCAACTTTAAATATATTTACGTCATGTTATCTTGCGGACTCCATCTTAACTTGACCTTCTCATTGTGTTTCCCACCGTCAGATGATCATATAAGTCAAGTCAAGACGGTATTTTGGTTTTGATGGAACGGTGTAAAATCATGGTAGAAGTACTCTTGGGATGCATATAGAAAGTGTCCTATAATAAATTCTGCTTGAAGTAAGTTAAGGCCCCGAAGAGGCTGTCCACGACCGATAAGAAGTCAGCTCTTGGACAAGAAGAAGAGAAGAGAACGTGTCTTGTGGGATGTCTTAAAATATATTTATTTATGAGTGAAGGCGCATGCAACTGTGAATTGTCATGAATAATTCTTTAATTTTTTTTTATTTTTTTTTGTAATCTTTTTATCTCTTTCATTGTAATTTTTAATTACTGTCTTCAAATTTTTAACTTAAAGGTCATATCTGAAAAACTTAATACATTACATACAATGAAAAATCTGTAGCATATAGTTAAAAAGTTAAAAATATATACGTCGTATAGTTGCATGCATACATTAAACATAATCCTTGTTTCTTTCTTTCTTTCCTAATTTTGAACCTCATATATAATTGTATGTATAAAATAAGATGACACAAAGATTGAGATTTGTAGACAAATGGCTTCTTCTTAAGTCTTCGAATCATTTCCATAATTAGAGGCCTTCTGAATTCTAGCGTTGTATTATATATTATTAACACACTGATGGAGTAATCTATAATTAAATGTTGAATATAATATTTGAGAGAGAGAGAGAGAGAAAAAGGAAGAAAGAGAGTTTGAAAGATTGACAGGCTTTTGTTAGCACTTCAAATCATTCAACTAATAAATGCTTTATATACTTTGAATCATATTTAATGATACAACAATTAAGCTTTGATGGTTTTGATTTTAGGGTTTTGCCTTTCAAATAGATTTACTAATTAATTACATATGTTTATCAACTTTAATATCTTAACTGGATTCTAAATTTTCGTTTAAGAATGAAGAAAGTTTTTTTTTTTTTTTTAAGTTTCAATTTTTTTTTCTAAATTGAGAGGAATCCATTTGTGTTTATATATTTTAAAAAATATATAAAACTAAATTAACTCATTAAAATCTGATTTTCTTTTATTATAAATGTAATTATTCTTTAATTAAATAATATTGATCACCCAAATTTTTGACATGTCACATTCTTGTTCTTCATCCACCGCACTTATTTAGTGGTTGGGGTCATGAACGGTATATTGGGAAGATTTGCTTTTTATTTATTTATTGATTTCTTAAAATTGACTAAATATAAAGTAAAGAATACCATGTGTCATTCATAAAATCATAAATGTTACAGCCTATTTCGTTACGCTTTCAAGTCACTCTCTCTTTTTATCTTTTCTCAAGACATTTTTGTTAGTTCCTTACTTATTTTACTTTTAATATAATAGCCAACAACATTTGAGATTAAAGGTTGATGAGCGGACTATCAATCCATGATGAACTTGTTTTACTTTTATCATTCTCTCAAGTACTCAACCATTGATTATTTTCATTTGAAGTAATTCTTTTTTTTTTTTTTTTTTTAAATCTTAATTGACATCCTTTCAAAATCTTCTCGTTTTCTCTCTAACTTTTTCTGTATCACTCTTAAAAATTTTATTTTATTTATTTACAAGAGAGGGAATCGCCCTCTATATGATGGTTTGTTTTTTTATCTCTCTCTTTCATTTTTATTTTTTCTTTATCTCAAAATTTTTTTTTGTCCTCCTAAAAAGAGGGAAGAATGCCTAAATCTAAATTTGTTCGAATATTATTCTTATTTATTTTGCACAGTTAAAATATTATTTCAATTTTCTATTTTAAAAGTGTGAATACTGTTTATGAAATATAATTAATTAATAATTGTAGATATCCTTCACTTATAAATTTACTTAAAAAAATAATAAAAGAATCACCCACTTAAATACTTATACTTAATAGTTAATAATTTTTTCTTTAATAATCATGATTTTAAAGTTATAATTCATCAAATTTAGATATAATTTTAAAATTTAACCAATTAGATAGATGCAAAATGAAATAAATAGTAAATAAAGATTAATTTGGGCTGACTATAAACAGTGACAAAATTCTTGATCACATTGTTTAGTACCTTCTGATTTATGTCTAACATTTTGTATAACCCGAAAACTATAGAAAATGAAATAAAACTAGGAATTATATATTTATACATAGAGAATAAAAAGATTAAATTAATGGGAGTGGTTATAGAGTATCATTGATAGTTAGTTAAATAGATAATTATGGAAGCTTCGGGGCTACAGAGAGAGCAACTCATTATTTCTAAGAGTTAGCTTCTTCTTTATAACATCATTGGATTACAAGTTATCTTAAAATTAAAGGGAGGACAAGGTCTTGATTTTACTTTTATTTCCTATGCCTTTTTTTTTTTTTTTTTTTAAATTAATCAATTATTTTTTTCCTTTCCAATTTACATGAATAGTTTGATTCTTATTGCAGTCATTTGAAGTCTATTAGGTAGTAGTGGCATAAGTTTGTTCTATTTTTGTTTTTTAAAGAAAAAAAAAATTAATAAATATTAACCGTCACAAATTTATTTTAAGTTAATAATAGTTTTAGCACGATTTCTCTTTATATATATTATTTTGTTTAATATAAAAAGTAGAATAAAATATATAATCACCATTTCAATATAAGAATTAAGAAATTCTGAAGACTTTAAAGTCACAATTGCTATAAAATTAAAATACTAGATATTAAATATTAATAAAAAAATAAATAAATTTTACTAAAAATAATTACTATTAAATATATCTTTACTTTTACTTTTCAATAATAAAAATATTAAAATCTCAAATGAATTTTGGTATTCATTTTTTTTTTTCAGCTTATTTTTGAAGCAATGATCATTATTTTGAGTGACAGGAAGTTGTAGTTATCTGTGTATCTCTCTCTCTATATGGTCCCAGAGAGGTCTGGAAAGACCAGTAAATTCACATGAAAAAATCTGCCATCCGGTAACTCAAGGTGCAGTCAACCGAACACAATTAATATTAAATATATTTTCAAATTCACAAGAAGTACTTTAAATGTAAATAAATTAATGTGCCAAATAAATGAATAATTCATGGCATAAAATATCGAAATTAGTTCATGTTAAAGTTATCTTAAACGCGTTAGTAAGGAAAATTGACTTTGAAAATTGGGCTTCATTTTTTTATATATTTTTTTTCATGTCAATTTATTTATTTGTTTCTTTAAAAAATAAGTTTTCTACATGATCATTTACGGATAATTTTTTTGGTTAATTTTCTTATAATAACCTCCACTTAATAAAAATAAAGCATATAATTTTTTTTAAATATTTGATTGAAATATAAAATTATTTATTATTCACTAAAAACTAAAATTTATATTTTTATTATTATTCAAACTTAAATGGTAGAAAAATTAGACTTCAGTCTTTTACATCTCAAAAAAACATATCATATATGTATACATATATTTTTCAAAATAATTTTTACAATATAAAGTAAATTAGTACATTTGATGAGATATAATGAGCCCTACTCCTCACAAATAATATGCCTCGATTCTTGCAAAACGAGAAACCTTGACTCTAAGCTAATATTCCAATACATGTAAGAAGAAAACATCACACAATAAAAACTCGAATAATTATAGAATCACTTGCAATCATATGATTGTCCTCTATCATAAACTGATTTCAAAACTAAACTAAGTTTATGAAGACTTTTTCCATCAAACTGACGTGTAAGCTGTGATGCTTGAACTTGAACTGTAGACATACTTGCCATCAATTATGAATTGATATTAATACTATAGTGAATGAGATTACTCATCTATTGATAATAGGTCCAAAGGGGAGAATTCTTGCGTTCTAGCTATATTTAAATTTTTTCAGAAAAGTAATACAGGGATGCAAGCTGAGAAATATCAAAAGCAAAAGATGATTCCTTGTTATATACATTAATAGCATAGACTTGTGACTATAAGCTGCAGACGCCGCGTGTTTCGAAACTAATATGGGTTCAAGATGCTTGTGGATGATATTGATTTTTGTGTTTATTTTCCTACAAAATATTTGGAAGAATAATACTGAAGGATGCTTGGAGGAAGAAAGAATAGCTCTCTTGCAACTCAAGCATTCTTTCAACAATACTAATAGTCTTACAAACTGGGTGGAAAGATATGAGAATTCAGACTGTTGTCAATGGGAACGGGTTGGGTGCAACAACGATAACAATGGCAGCAAAAACAACTAGGGAAGAGTTATCGAACTTCATCTTTCTGCTGTCAGGAGTTGGGATTCAGAAAAGTGGGATCTGAATATTTCTTTGTTTTCTCCTTTGCAAGAACTCAAGTCTCTTGACCTAAGTTCCAATCGTATAGCCAGCTGTTTTGATCAGAAACTGGGTTTGCTTTTTATTGTGTTTCTTTTCTCTCTTTTTAATTTTAATATTTGTTCTATTTCGATATCAGTTAAGATCTTCTTGGTTGCAAGTTTATATGTAAAAGATTATTGATGGAATTTCAACAGAAAATTATTTTCAATTCTGCAAGAAAATTTGGAGAGGTTTATGAGTATTCTTGCAGGTTATAAGGGTCTTCGTCTGCTAGATGACAAACAATTAATGTATTAGATTGTTTTGGAATATAATATCCATAATTGGAATATCTATATGGATAAAAATTATCAGTTTAAGAAAAATAACAATTTGCTGCTAGTAATGGCATCTTATAACACCCCATGTCTTACTTCTGTCTCTTTGTCATTAAAGAACGAGAGAAATTTTGATCTTAATAAAATTGATATTTTTTGAAACAGATTCTTGGGGCAACTTAGAGGAGCTCGATCTGAGCCAAAATGAGATTGAGAAATTTGTATTTCCCAAAGGTATGTTGAAGGAAAATTGTTCATAATTTTTTTTAAAATTAATTCAATTAATATTGAATAAGTAAATAAGATTAAATCAAATAATTTTTTTTTCTTTTATATATTTTTACTTACAGATTACATAGGTTTGAGGAAGTTGAATAGCTTAAAACTTGAGAACACCATTAGTAATAATGGAAACGCCTTGTTAAGATCACTTGGGTCACTTCCATCTCTGCATTATCTCGACCTTAGCGGTAATGACTTTAATGGAGCACTGACTTCTCAAGGTAAATTAAATCGTCAAAACAATTTTATGCATTAATTATGGTACATTAATGTAAAAATTAAATTTTTGTTAATTTCATTCAATATTGTTGTCATATTTTGATAGAGTTTTTGAATTTCACAAACTTGGAAAGCTTGCACTTGGATGGATCTTCTCTCGATATAAGCTTTCTTCAAAGCATTGGAGCTTCCTTTTCACTTAAAAGTATGTGGATGAGGGGTGGTAATGTTAATGGCATTTCACAATTTCAAGGTAAATTATAGCTATTAACAATACGTAATGTAATTTTATTAAATGTTGGATGACGTCAAATTTTATTCTCTTATTATTACTTGAATTTAGATGGTTCTAAAGCTAAGCTCCAACCTGCACCACTGGAGCTGCACCTAGAAAATAATGTAAATTTGTATCATGTTGATTATTTAAATGATTTGTTAATTTAAAATGCATAGGTTATCTGAATTTCACCAAATTAGAATATTTGGAGGTGGGGGGGAGCTGCTCTTGAAAAGGAGTTTCTTCAAATCATCAAATCAATGACTTCTCTTCAGATTTTGATATTGTCCCGATGCGGCCTCAAAGGAACATTAACTGATCATCAAGGTTAAGCACATTCAATCTCTCTATCTCTTTATACAAATTGATGAACATCTCGTATAATTTATTGTCAGAACTATATTTTTATCACATATCTCTTAAAATTTATTACATTTGACAACAATGAATTGTTGTTTATTATTGTCAAAATATTAGAATTATATATATATTTTTTATTTTTTGAAACTTGAGAATTATAGATTTTTATAAAATTTTTTATATACATTACGTCAATTAATAACATTACTATTGTGAATTTTATGCTTTTGGTATATGTATATTAATAATTAGTTGAAGGACAAATCTATTTCAGGTCTGTGTGAGATGGTGAATTTGCAAGATCTACTGATGGATCGTAATGATTTAGAGGGTAGCTTGCATTGGTGTTTTGCAAACTTAACATCTCTTCGTGTATTAGATGTATCTTTCAATCAAATGTCGGGAAATCTCTCTTTATCTCCTTTGAGAAATCTAACATCCCTCCAAGCCCTTATACTTTCAAACAATCAATTCCAAATTCCAATTGGTCTTGGCCCTTTTTACAATCATTCAAACCTTACCAATTTTGATGGTGAAAATAACCAAATATTTGTAGAAAATGAGTCAAATCCTTTTATCCCAAAATTTCAGTTACATTATTTGACATTGTCTGGCCCTGGAGATGGTGGAAAATTACCGATATTCCTTTACTATCAAAATGAATTGCTACAAGTTGATCTCTCTCACATACAATTCCAAGGAGAATTTCCATATTGGTTGATAGAGAACAACAAACGCTTACGTATGCTTTTTCTTAACAATAATTCTCTTTCAGGACCTTTCCAATTGCCGAATTATTCTCACTTGAGCTTGGAAGTCTTAGTAATCTCCAATAATTTCTTTCAAGGTCAGATTTCTATGGAAATTGGTGCATATCTCCCAAGTTTATCGTATTTAAACATTTCCAGGAATGCTCTTAATGGTACGATTCCATCTTCATTTGGTGATATGAACCAGTTGCGAGCTTTAGATTTATCCGGCAATCAATTATCCGGCGAAATACCTGAGCATTTGGCTACAGGTTGCTTCTCCTTAGAAATTCTTGTTTTATCAAACAACAGTTTGGAGGGTCATATATTTTCTGAAAATTTGAACTTGACAAACTTGTTGTGGTTACAATTGGATGACAACAATTTCATTGGAGAGATCCCAAAATGTTTGTCAAATTGTCCCCTTTTAAAAGGACTTTATATCAGTGATAACAATCTCTCTGGTAGAATTCCGGGATGGCTGGGGAATTTGACGGATTTGGTGGATATTATTATGCCAAATAATCATTTCACTGGTCCAATTCCGATGGAGTTTTGTCAATATAATTCTCTTGAAATTTTAGACCTTTCAGAGAACAATATATCCGGGAGTTTGCCATCTTGTTTCAACCCTTTAGCTATTGAACAAGTGCACTTATCAAAGAATATGTTAGTGGGACAACTGAAATATGGCACATTCTACAACAGCTCTTCACTGGTGACATTAGATCTTAGCCATAATAGCTTAAATGGTAGTATTCCAGATTGGATTGACAGGCTTTCAGAGTTAAGCTATCTTATCATGGCTAATAATAATTTTGAAGGTGAAATGCCAATTCAATTATGTCGGTTGAACAAATTGCGATTGATTGATTGCTCTCGTAATAATCTTTCTGGTCAAATTCCTGGTTGCTTGGATAATACTGCACTGAATGAAGATTACCATGATGCTTCAGCTCCAGCTCCTATGCCTGTAATTGATGATTATTCTCCAGATAGTGGTAGTCCGATGGGGGCAGGGGAAACTTTAACGTTCACAACAAAGAATGTACCGTACACTTATCGGGGAAGACCTCTGGACGGTATGTTTGGAATTGACCTTTCTTGTAATAAATTGACTGGTGAAATTCCTTTTCAAATTGGAGGTCTTTCTAGCATTCGTGCATTGAATCTATCTCACAACAACTTAATGGGTGCAATTCCTGGGACATTTAAAAATCTCCAACATATTGAAAGCTTAGATCTTTCATACAACCACTTGACTGGAAAAATTCCTCCTGAGCTTGTGAGGCTAAATGCATTGGCTGTTTTCAGTGTAGCATACAACAATTTATCAGGTAAGATCCCAGAATGGACCGCACAATTTGCAACCTTCAAGGAGAACAGTTATGAGGGAAATCCTCTTCTTTGTGGAATGCCATTGCCGAAGAGTTGTGGTGAGATGAGGTCATCACCCAAATTGACCCCTTCAATTGATGGCAGTGGTAAGGAGAGTAATTTCATTGACATGGACATCTTTTACATTAGCTTTATAGTCTCTTACATAATTGTAGTTTTGGGAATTTTTGTAGTTTTATGTGTGAATCCGTATTGGCGAAGAAGATGGTTTTTTCTTGTAGAGCAGTGGATGACATCCAGCTACTATTTTGTTATAGACCATCTGCCGAAGCATTTCTGTATACGATTTTAATTGAAGGCAAATTTGTAGTGCCATAACTATCTACTTATTAGCTCTAAGTTATATACGATGAATGAGAATTCAAAAGAAAAAAAACTGTTTTTCATTATTCTAAAGTTTTTATGGTTCGAAAGTGGGAAGTTATCAACTAAATTAATTATTATACGAATATTTAAGGACATTGATTTGGCAAATTTTAACAAATTAATTATTATAAGAACTAATTTTTTAAAAATTAAAATTAGAGAACGATTTTATGTTTTGGCAATCAATCTTCAATAGAATGAATTATACCTAGGATTTTTTTTTTCTTTAATGGTAAGTTAAGGAGTTACCCTGTCTGTAGCCATGTTAAGAATTTATAATTCTAGACTGGCAATTTGTGATTTTTATTTGTTTTGAAAACGCGTTATTTATAATTGTTTATGACGTGGCAATTTATCATACGTTGTGCTGTCTGCGTTAGTCTTACGTTCATGGTAGTGTGG
>JAWDEX010000018.1:750100-763305 GCA_035221805.1 Trichilia hirta
TTGAATCTTTTTTCTTCTTTGGGATTAAGTATATTTTGATAATTTCATTGGCATTATATAAAGCTAAATAGGGGTAAGGATCGATCATTTTTCTCCCTTCTCCTCCTCAAATCATTTTTCTCCTATTTTCCTTCTCCCCTTAAGTTCTTCTATTTTCTACCAATTAAACTCCCTTATTTTTAATAAATTACAAGATCACCTCACCCTTTACATGTGGCAAATTGCATTTTTGAATTTGGTTAAAAAATTAGATCGAAATGAGAGCTAGTGTTTCAAAGCAAAGTAGAATTTTCAATAATTGACTCAATTTATGACATTTTTAAAACCTAATCAATTTCTTAATAAGTTTTATAGTAAATTTTAAACATGAATTTGTAGTTTAAACAAATTGAAAAATTAGAGTTTACTGCTCATTTGACAGTTTTATCAATTTAGATATGAAATTATAAAATTGAGTTCAAATACGTTAATTATAAGCTAGAATGAACTAAGTTGAATAATTTTGATAGATACAGATAATTATTACTATTTATAGATACTGTTTATTTGAGAAGGTATTGATTGAAAAGTTGATTTTGTATGTTGAATTCAAGTTACAAATGATGAAATTTTGACATTATAAAAAGGGCTATAAGATTTCATTGTTGAAAATCGAATAAATGGATTAATATTCATAATTTATAATTCTAATTCAATGAAATCAAAAGGTTGTATAATATGTTTATTTTCAATAGACGGATAGGTTAATGAGTATGCAAAATAGAATTGCGAATGAAATTTTAATTAATGATATTATTAGGAAATTGTTATATAAGTTTTAGATTCACGTGGTGTGAGTCGGAATGATAAGTGAATTAGCAAAAAAGTGCTTACCCTCCCTAATCAGTAAGTGGATCCCTTCTTTTATAAATGTTTTTAAAATATTTGATAAAAATTTACTTTTTTATAAACTAAAAAATAGTTTATTGTATGTTTATTATTTTAAATCAAACAATGAATGATCTGTCAAATTATGTGTTGATTTGTATATGTGGACGGAGGCCAATTTTGATATATTTATACTTTAGTATTAATTTGTAAACTTTGATAATGATGTACATTTAATTAGTCTTTTATTAGTCTTTTGTTTTGCTTGAATTTGTTTTATGATATAGATTTTGTGGTGACAAGGCCAGTAGGTTGATTATTACTATAAATAACCGATGGTGGAAACTACATATGGCCATATAAATGATATGCAGGGCTTATTATTATTTTAGGTAACCTATAGTATGCCAACACCTGGGTGATTAGTAGGGCCAATTATATTTTTTAGATAGCCTATAAAGGGATACCACATAAGTGATGATTAAGACTCATTATTATATATTAGGTAGCCTATGATGAAACGCCACCTAAATGATGTTCAGGGCACATTATGAAATTGAAAAATAGTATAAAAATAGTCGCAATTATCATCACTTGACTAATTATAGCTAATACTAATGAGTTGGATAATATTCTGAGATAAAAGATTTTTCTTAACTTGTATACAAATATTTTGATAAATAAAAATTATTTTATAAAAGAAAATCTCACTAGTAGTCTTGGAGTATACCTCAGCCAAAGTGCTACTTCAAGAAAAGTCAACAGCCTAAAGGTGAAACGATATTTGGTAATAAACAAAGCAAAATATTTGATAATATGTTTTTTTTAAAATAAATATTTTATACTAATTGACTTAGCATTCCAAATACCACAACTATTGTTTTATTTGTTTTAAATGGTTCATTCATTGAATATACATTAGTATGCTCACCCCGTCACTTCACCCTTTTCAGGTTAGCGATGCTACAGAAAGTTAGTAATAAGGTAGAATAGTTGTAGTATATCATTTCTCAATTACTAAGTAAACATGACTCACTTCTTGTGTGGAGTCCACTGGATATTATGTGATATTGGAATGATAAATTTATTATTTTAAAGAGTTCATTCAAAATTTTGAACGGTTTCAAGTTATTTTTATATTCAAACCTTAAATGAAATTTTTTTACAAATGTTTTAGTAGATTATAAAGCGATGATATACAGAGCCTTGTGGACTCTCATATCACAATTTTAACTCTTATGATCATAATACGAAAATACATGATAGTTGTCATATATGAGATCTGATTCATGACATGATAAAAAAGACCATTAAATTATGTGTATACTGACTTGTAAAGGCCTATATAAGTGTAACACACAAAGATGCCAAATATTTTGTCTCTATCATTGATGACTCCTCTAGAAAACTTTAGGTATATATCTTGAAGTTAAAAGATCAAGTAATTAATAAATTTAGAGACTAAAAGCTACTCATTGAAAATTAAACAAGACTAAAGTCGAAAAGACTAAAGACAAACAATGGTCTAGAATTCTGCAATGATAAGTTTGATGAATGGTATGGAAAGCAAGGCATATTAATGCATAGAACAATCAATTATACTTCAGAACATAATAGGCATAGTTAACAAAGTATCCATAGGCTGAAGCTATTTAGAAAATAATTTATTTGATAAATAGAAGCCCTTTATTGCTTTGAATTTAAATACTCCAAAAAAATATAATTTGGAAGACCACTAAACTTAAGTAATCTTAGAATTTTTGGATGCTAAGCCTATGTACATGAAAAGCAAGGGAAGGTAAAGCCAAGAGCAATAAATGGCAAATTCGTTGGCTATCCAAAAGGTGTCAAAGGTTATGAATTATGGTGGAATAAAGACCATAGTGCAAAATGTATCATACATAGAGATGTAGTCTTTAATGAGAACTTTATCCTGAAGAAAGCATATTAGCCTTCAACTTCAACACCTACTAACTCAACGGAAAGACAAAAGGTTAAGTTTAAGGAGGAGCCTACTACTAGATGCTTAGATGAAGAAGTTGTAGAAGAAACTTCAGGTGAAGAACCAAATTTGTAGAATTATCAACTCAATAGAGACAAAGAAAGAAGACAGACAAGACCACTTGCTAGGTATGCTTATATAAAATTAATATCCAATACTTTGGTTATTGCTGAATGTTTAAATGATATAGAGCCTAAAAGTTATAAAAAAAAAAAAAGTAACTTAGAAGCATAAGAGGCATTAGAATGAAGCTATGTAAGAGGAGATGTCTTCATTAAACAAAAATAGAACCTGAATTCTCATAGATAGACCAAAAAATAGAAGGATATATTGAGAGTGGATATGTATAATCAATGAATGAATTTCAAGATTTAAACCTCCCAAGTACCAAGGTAGGTTGGTTGCAAAAGGGTTCACACAAAAGAAAGATATTGATTACTTTACAGTGTTTTCACCTGTTATAAAGGATTTCGCTTGCAATGATTGATGTGCTTAACCTTGAATTAGATCAAATGAATGAAAAAATAACTCTCTTTTATGATGAACTAAAAGGAGAGATATTTATGGAATAACCTAAAGGATTCGTAGCTAATAATTCTGAAAACAAAGTTTGCTTTTCAAAAGAGTTTTTATATTAAAGTAGTTACCAAGACAGTAGTATAAGAGATTCAATGCTTTTATTATTAAGTTAGGTTTCAAAAAAAGTATGCATGATAGCTATGTATACTATAGAGATATCCTTCAAGTGGGAATGATCTACCTATTACTGTATATTGATGATATATTGATTGCTTGTTCAAATAGAATTGAAATGGCTAAAATCAAAGACTTGTGGAATTCTAAGTTTGAAATGAAGGATATGGACTATGCAAGGAGAATTCTGTAAATAGATATAATCACGAGAAGAGAAGCAGGTCTTCTAATACTTTTTCAAAAGAATACATAGCTAAGGTACTGAAAAGGTTAAAGATGGAATATGCAAAACCTATGTAGATTCCCTATACAATTTACTTTAAGTTATCAAAATAAAATGAACCTCAAACACAAGCTGGGATAGAAAAGATGAGTAATGTTTCATATTCAAGTGTTATAGGTTACCTAATGTATGCAATGGTTTGTTCTAAGTTAGATATAACACATACTATAAGTGTAGTCAGTAGATACTTGAGCAATGTTGGTAAAGAGCACTGGAGAGCAATAAAATGGACTCTCAGGTATTTGAAAGGTACTGAAAACCTTGGCTTAGCGTATAGGAAGGATTCGTCAGACTCAGAATGAGTTATAGGCTTTGTGAATTTAGACTATACTGATAATTTAGATAAAATAAGATCTTTGTTAGGTTATGTATTTACTCTGAAAGGATGCACAATCAGATACAAGTTAAGTCTACAATATGTGGTAACTTTATCAACCACAAAAGCTAATTATATTGCTGCAACTAAAACCGTAAAGAAAGCTTTATGGTTAAAAGGGTTGGTGAATAAGTTGAGTTTAGTTCAAAATGATTTAGAAATTTAGTGTGACAACCAAAGTACTTTATATTTGGTGAAAAATTAAAATTATCATGAGAGAACGAAGCAGACAAATGTAAGGCTATATTTTATTAAAGACAAAGTGAACCCAAGTTCAGTTAATATGTTTAAGGTAAGTATAGATAAGAAACCTATAGATGTGCTTACCAAGGCACTTGTAATCAACAAGTTTTAGTTTTGTCTGAACTTAGGGGTAACTTAATCTAAGTTGAAGATATCAGGCTGAGCTTACAAGTTTGTTGAAGTTTATTAATCAAGGTGTAGATTTGTTGGAAATGATTAATCATCTTCAACAAATGAAAATGGAGTGGGAAGAAGACAAAAGATACAACTAGGCTTGAGAAGAGGGTTTGAATTTATTTTATTTTTCTATTAGTAAGAAAAATGACCGATGTGCCCCAGTGTTAATCTATCCTTAGTTCATTCATTAAGGATATTTTAGTTTTTATATAGAAAAAATCGATTATAACCGATTTTTTGTTTTCCAAATTCAATATAGGCTGATAAATTGAGTGTTTTCTAGGAGACCTCAATAGTATTATAGATTTGTTCTAGTTAATTCTTCGTATAAAATTTTATTTTAATTAATAGTGAATAACCTGGACCTGAATAGCCTGTCCGTGGACATAGGTTTTTAGCGAACCAAACCATGTAAATAGTATGAATGTGTGTACAAGTGTTGTTCTTCTTCTGATTTGATTCTGCACTTTTCTTCTTTCTACTCTAGTTGCTATTTTGATCCATTCTCAATTTTCTTGTTTGTTGAATCTTTGAAAGGTAACAAACATAACAATGGGAATGGTATCTTTCAAGATATAATGTGTTTTTGTTCGTTTAAGCTAACTCAATTTTTGAATAATTAAGGTGCTACTTGCTATTTCTTTTCTTAAAATTTTAAATCTCAATCAGCTGGATAATAAATTTTGCAATTATAATCTTTAAATGCAGTGAAATTTTTAATTAAACATAAGTTAAAACAATAGTCCTATAATTTCCATTGTTGGACAAACGCATAGCAAAATTAGTAAAAGAAATTATTAAAAATTTGAACAAAGTCTAAGTTCAAATCAGATGTTTCTGAAACATGTAGACATAATTAGTTAGCATGTTTAATAATTCAATTATTAGTAAAGCTCAATTCCAAGATTACATGTGCATACTTTAAATATGAGTTTAATTGCAATCAGAAAACACTACACAATTTAGTTGATAGTAAACTTGAATGATTTTTGGTAAAAGGTGATATATGTTCCAATGACCCAGAAGAAAATGGCGAAAACATACGCAAAAAACTTTCAGTAGGGATGGTACCTACTATCAGTGTCAGATGGTTTGGATGCCCAGCCCAAATCTGGGGCGAATTGGGTGAGTGATGAATTGCCCTTAAAACACAACATTCGGTTGGGGATGGATTTAATTTATCAAGCCTGACGGGTTTTAATTTAGGCATAAATGTATGCCTACCTTCAGTGGATATCCGCTCTCCGGTCAATTAAATTTTATTATTATTAATTTAAGTAATAAATATTAAAACTTAGAATTAATAATTTTTATATTTGGATTGAGATATGCAACTTTTTAACTTGTAATTTAATATATTTATAAAATATAATATAATTTATAATATGGAGTTTTAATTTTATTGCAATAAATTATTTACAACAATATTAATATAAATAAATTATTGGGTGATCTAATTTTTTTTAATTAATAATATAAAGTTATATATATTATAATTTAATTGAGAAATTATTATGTATTAAATTTTTAATTTAATTATTTTAATTTAAATTTTACTAATGCTTGCTTTTAGAACATTTATTAAAATTTTTATATATATTATTTATAATTATTTATTTAATATAATAATTAATGAATATTTTTTATAAATTTCAATAAATTAAAAATTATAGCGTATTAAATATAGAAATTAAGTGCGATAATGGCACTCATTAGCAAAAACTCGTTGTTTATTACTAAACTTTATTTAAAAGAATTTATATTTGATAGTTTGAAATTAAAAATAATTTTAAAAATTATTAAATATTATATATGTGTCTGTAAATATCCAAAATTCATTTGAATGTTATTTGGAGACGGGGGGATGTGGCAATAGATGATTATAATCGGAAACAGACACCGACCCAAAATTTGAAATCACCATCCCTAGACATAGCAGGGGTGAAAAAATGGGTAGTAACGTTGGGTTGGGTGCCTCCTTTTTGGTTCAAATGACAAATAAATAATGTGCAATGTTAAGATGTGTTGTGGTGTATGACACTAGAAGCTCAAGTAGATAATTGACGTGCTTAAAGGTACAAGAAGAAGCTCTTGGAAATAGAGGAGAAAAGAGATGGCCGTTAGGCATCCAATTTAAAAACATCGAGATGATCGTTTTAACAACTTGAGGACTCATTTGAAAGCTTCTTCACAACTATAACAATCCTTGAGTTTAATGGAATTTGTTCTGGGCTGTGTGCTCTCATCGACATAAGTTCCTTCAATCACACGGAAATTCCTGCCGGTATTTTTCTTTCGTTCATCGTTTAGATTGATTCCTTAATTCTTTGATCCAGTTAATTTAATTGTTCATTGACTTGTTAATCAGAATTTGAGTCAATTTGCACATTAAAATTCTTGTTTCACTGAGTTTTGATATAACAAAATGTCATAAATTTTTATAACATGTAATATTATCAAAAAATATCCTTTTATTTATAATTATTTTCACACTATTTTTTATCATTATTTATTTTCAATTAAGAGTTTCCATTGTGTGTTCCGACTCATACTCAATTATACATTTTTAAAATAATTTTAAAAATATAATTTTTTTAATACTAATTATTAAGTATAAATAGAATTGGTATGATCTTAATTTATTTTCGTATATGGGATAAAATGAGGCCTTTTTATTAATTTTATATTTTTTATTAATTAATATTATTATATTGCAATAGTCATCTATAAAAAATTTTATAATTTTAGCTCTACTCTTACTTCCAATAATTAAAAAATAAATAAACTCTTAAGTTTAAAACATACTTTCTGATGTAGAATATAGAGATTAAATATTATTTATGTACACTAATTTAATTATTGTGAGATGATAATTGATTTTTTTTTATTCATTGTGTTAATAATAATTTATGGCATCCACTCATCAAACCCATACGCAGGTTATTAACGTCCTAATAAACGACATCCACAAGTAGTCGTGTGCATCCGATGATAAACGACTCACACTTAATATATAAAATATTATTTTTAAACTCTACTACTATTTCTTTGAAATTCTATCAATAATTATAGAATTAGGTTGTCAATTCTAAATTTAAATGAAAACAAACAAAGAATTTAATTTCAATCTTAAATTTTTCCATAATTCTTTTAATTAATTTATAATTAATAATTTTATGACATTTAACTATTATATTATTTTATAGCACAACTCAGATATCTAACCTCGTGGAGAGCTATTTTTAGAGGTGGTTGAAGATGTCGGGATATAAAATGAATAAACGAAAATAGATAGTTATTTATTCATATATAAATATATATTATTTCACTTTCTTTTAAGAATATTAAAAGTTATATTTGTATTCTCATTGAAAAAAGAATATAAAAAATGAAATAGATGTCCCTAAATATTCAAATTTATTTTTATAGCTAATCCTTTTTAAATCCAATAACATGTTTTTTACCCATATTTTTATAACACTCATTTTTTGACTTGAGTGGGGGTTAAAATTACTTAAAAAATATTTAGTATAGCTAACTTTTTATTTAACTTTGAAAGTAAAACTATAAAATATATTTGATAATATCAATTTTTAATGAGATTTATTCATAATTTAATAAATATTTTTTTTATTTGAGTTTGCAGAGAAGTTATAAAACAAAAGTCAAAAGTAGTTGTGAATTATAAATAGTAACTAATTTATATATATTTACTTAATTAATTTAAGGATAAGTCAAAACATTTGATAAAAAAATAACACTTAAATTATAAATAGTCAATTGAGTAGTAATTAAGTGTAACAATGACAATTAATAAAATAGTAAAAAATGCGTGTAGTATATAATTTTTAAAATTATAAAAATTTATTATGCAATTAATATTTGTTAATTATAAAATACAAATACAAATAATTACCATGACCTATTTGATAAATATCATTAAATACCATATATTCTCAACGCATGTATTAAATTGACTCAAATTTCATCCTCTTACATTATAAATGGTTGTTTCGTTGATGTGAAATTAAAAAATTGTGTAATTAAATATAATTACACGATTTTGATATGTTTATCTAATTACATAATTATATAATTAATCATGTGATTAGTGCAAATTGATTTTTTTTAATTATACAATTCAATTCTTAAAAAAGAGAAAAATTGATGAAATTATATATTTCTATTTTTTTATTTTTATAATTATAAAAAATATAACAATTTTTATGATTATAAATATTATTTGATAACTTTTTTTTATTGATAAATTTTAATTAAATTTATGATAAATAAACTTAGAATATTATATATATTATATATTTTGAGTAAATATTTTAAATATGTATAACATATATTTTAAGTATATATAATTTATATAATATATATATATATATTGTATTGTATTTTTTGAGTCTATAATATATATTTTTTAATTTTAATAATTTATTAATAACTAAAATTTATTTTCATATTATTTTATATTTAAAATAATTATTTTTATCATTAAATTCTATAATCATACAGTATATTATTAAATATGATACTGCATAATTATATAATTATAATAAAATACAACTGTGTAATTATAAAAATGTATAATTACGTGATTATATAATTATATAATATATAATTATATAATTTATTAGTTACACAATTGTTACCAAATAAACTCTTAACTAATTAGTATTTGAAGTATGACTTTTTTTTATCGTAACCTAATTTTATAAGGGTAATTTTAATTGTTCGATTTATTTAACACGATACAACAAATTGTATTATCATACAATAAAATAACAATACAAGGGCTTAGATGATAAAATCCAAACAAAGAAATTCAGTGCATCCTTTACTGGCTTTATAAAAATGCATATAATAGTACATGTAACTCCTATTTTAGGCCTTGGTAGGGTTTAAGAGTCTCCCTACTAATATCCTTTATGCAGAAGCCGAAACAAGTGCATCAAAAAAATTCAAACGAAAACTGGGTTCAATTCTCTTGCTTAATTTAGATTCGTTTTGATCTCGAAAAGGTTTAATTCATTGTGAAAAACTTTAAGTAAATGGATAATTTGGCAGCAGAGATGAATATCGAAACAGAATCTGCTGTCGGCTCCTTTTCAACGTTTCAAAGGAGAATCGAGTTTCACCCAGCCAGGAAGCCATTCGCCGGATTTAGTAACGGCGGTGGAGATTTCAAGCTCGAGACGCTAAATCCCAGTTGTTCGGATCACACGAAAACGAGTTCCGGGCGGGGACCCGGTGGTCAGCCTGCAAAGAAAGTTGATGGGTCGGAATCTTGGGATAATGGGTTGGATCCTGAGCTCTGTTTTGGGACGACGTTTCGAAGAATTGTGAGTTGTTAACTCTGTAAAGCTCCTTTTTTTTTCTTTTTTAGGGTAGTGATTGGTTTTTTGTTTGTTTGATGTGATATGATGTTTTTCTTTTTAAAACAGCTATGGTGTTTTTTTGAAACATTGTATTGTTTAGGGGAAAATATGTTGGGATTCGTTCTTTTTTTTTTTTCCTATGTTTACTAGTGAGCACTATTGTTAAATAAAACTTGCACCAAATTTATGAAGATTAATATTTGGGTTTAAAGTCCTGTTCAGCTTACAGCAAACAGCGCTTTTCTTTTCTAGCTTTGTTGAGCTTGAATTTGCGTTGAAGTTATTCTTGAGTTAACCTTGATGTATGATCTACAGGGTGCTGGTCTTGAAAATCTTGGAAATACATGTTTTTTGAATTCAGTGTTGCAGTGTCTTACATATACAGAGCCTTTAGCAGCATACTTGCAGAGCGGCAAGCATCAAAATTCTTGTGAGTAGCTCTGTTCTGCTTCAACCTTTTATTTATTTGCTTTTCATCCTGAAGAACTCGATGAAAGTACATAGATAGACAGATTTATCATCAAATTGTGGGTTCATACGAGCATTACCGAGCTGTTGCAAGTTGGTAGTTATTTAGCAATCTTCAAAAATCAAAGATGTTGATGGCTACTTCGGTAGGTTCAGTGGTTTAAATACTGTGACAATGCAATAAATTTTAATTTAGAAACAAGCAAATTAGGATCATAGAACTTTGAGATGAGCATGTTCAATAAGGTAACCATACAATTTGTTGTTTGAACAATTAGGAAAGGATCATTCTAAGTCACTATGATTTGGTTGCTTATTTTCTTTAATTCTGCTTGTACACATTAATCCAATGCATTGTAAATGATTATTCTGATTTTCTTTCATTGCTTTATGAAGGCCATATTGCTGGGTTCTGTGCTTTATGTGCCATCCAGAAACACGTTAGCTGTGCTCTACAAGCGCCTGGGAGAATATTAGCTCCGAAGGACCTAGTCTTAAATTTACGATGTATCCTTGCTTATTTTGTATATGTATCTTGCCATCTTAATGTTGAGGAAACCTCCCATATTTTGGTATTAGTCACAAATACACTTACCGTCATTAAAATTCTGCTAAATTTAACTTTTCTGGGGAAAAATAAATAAATAAATAAATGGCAATGTTTTCATTAGATAGTTATTCTGATATTTGACATCCAACTCAATGGAATCTCGGGGACATTTAGAGCCTTTAAGATAGTACTACATCATAAGGGTTTTTTACTGTATTAAGACATGTTTCAGGGCAATTGATGAAAATATCCCCTTTTATATTTTCCCTTATCTTTTGATACAAAATGTAGTATTTTCTGCCAAATGTGTTGAATATTTGAAAACTGTGGTGATGCACACTTTTGGATACCAAAATGTGGGGCCGAATACTTTAACTTTTATACACAGATTATTACTAAGCATGTCCTAGCAATTCGATTTCCCTTGAACTCAAGATAATTCTTACATGATTTTGACCAGAAAGGCCATTGGTTTGCTATATGTATCTTCAAATTTGGAACCCTTGACCACTAAATAGGCATATCTCGAAACTTCCGAATTTCTAGACAAGAGGACGCACATGAGTATATGGTGAACTTGCTAGAATCCATGCATAAATGTTGCCTACCTTCAGGAGTGCCCAGTGAGTCCCCAAGTGCTTATGAGAAGAGTTTGGTACACAAGATATTTGGTGGTCGTTTACGTAGTCAGGTAAATTGCCCTTGCCTTTAATTGGCATATTTGTTGAAAATTTAGCCACTGGAAGCAATTGGAAAGTTTAAATTCTGTATGTTTGTGACCTTGGGGAATTTTAGATATATAGCCATGAACCTGCGAGGAGTTCTAGAATGTATGTTGGGAAAGCTATTGAATATTTCTATTGCTTATGCAGGTTAAATGCATGCAATGTTCCTACTGCTCCAACAAATTTGATCCATTTCTAGATTTAAGTCTTGAAATAGCTAAGGCTGATTCTGTTCACAAAGCGCTGAATAATTTCACTGCGGCGGAGCTGCTCGATGGAGGGGAGAAGCAGTACCAGTGCCAACGATGCAAGCAGAAAGTTAGGGCTCTTAAGCAACTCACAGTTCACAAGGCACCTTATGTGCTAACCGTACATCTAAAACGGTTTCGTGCACACGATCCTGGTCTGAAGATTGACAAGAAAGTTCAGTTTGGTCCCACATTAGACTTGAAACCTTTTGTGAGCGGTTCCTATGTGAGTGCATTTTTTCTTATTGTAGGCCGTGAGTTATGTATAATTATGAATTACATGCTATCAAAGACAGTTTTAGCATCAATGCATATTCAAGATGTTGTGGCATCTGTTTTCTATGTCAAGTTATTTAATTTTATCATCTAGTTCTTCAAGTTTTTTTTTTTTCCTTCTCAGATTTTAACAGTGTCAGCTGACAATTGTTGTTCCATGGGATATTGGAAAATGATACAGAATATAGAAAAATGTAGCCTTGCTTTAATCACAATTTATACTCAATTGCCACGCATGGGAATTTCAATTTTGAGTTCTTGCATCTGTATTCTGTTTTGTTGCTTCTGCTCTTAAATATTTCTTCTGTCAAATGACATTGTAGATCCTGTGTTGAAACTTTTTCTGTAGTAGTAAATATTTGTTGGCTTGCAGGAAGATCTGAAGTACACACTTTATGGTGTTCTGGTTCATCACGGTTGGAGCACTCATTCTGGCCACTATTATTGCTTTGTTCGTACTTCCAGTGGCATGTGGTACTCTCTGGACGACAACCGGGTATTGGGAATTTCTTCCACTTTTCTTTTCTAGTTGTAGAATGCTGTTGATATTGGTTTTTTTTTTTTTTTTTTTTAATCATTTCTAGTTCTGGGGCTGTCTCGGTTGTGATTATAATAGATTTAGTTATACTGTACCCAAATGATTCTTTTGTGGTTTGACTTTTTCCTTCTTTCAATATTATAATGTGAGCGAGAAGTTGGTGATTTTTGACCGAAATTTCATTTAACAGGTTGTCCAAGTTAACGAGCGGTCCGTTCTAGAACAGAAGGCTTACATGCTGTTTTATGTTCGTGATAGAAAAAATATTATTCCAAGAAAACCAGTTGATGTTGCTCAGAAAGAAAATATGAAAGTCAATGTCGATGGAAATAAAATATGTTCTATTGTGAGCCAACAACCAAAGGGACACCC